>MU864936.1:306220-410257 GCA_033576145.1 Cladorrhinum samala | reverse complement strand
TTTCTTTCTTTCTTTCTTTCTTTCTTTCTTTCTTTCTTTCTTTCTTTCTTTCTTTCTTTCTTTCTTTCTTTCTTTCTTTCTTTCTTTCTTTCTTTTTTTTCTCTTCTTTTCTGTTTCTTTTTTTTTTTTTTTTTTTTTAAAGTCAGCGACAAAACCGCCTTGTCAGATACTGATGTGCGTTTATTGTAGCCTGCGTCGTACTGGTACCTGCGAGGGTTCGACATAGTTAACTTGGAACCCTTTGTCGACTTTTTCAACATGATGACATACGATATCCACGGCGTGTGGGATCAAAACGTCACGGCCATCGGCTCCTTCGCTTTCGCGCACACCAACATGACCGAAATCGACCAGGCGCTTGCGCTGCTCTGGCGCAACCACATTAACCCAGAGCGCGTCAACCTCGGCCTCGGCTTCTACGGCCGCAGCTTCACCATGAAAGATCCCAACTGCATGGCTGCCGGCTGCGAATTCAGCGACGGGGCTGCTGGGGGGCGGTGTACCGGCACCGCTGGCGTCTTGTCTGCGGCCGAGATTGTCGAGATTATCGACAACGGGGCCACCGTCACGTTTGACGAGGCTGCGGGGGTTAAGATCGTTACGTACAACCAAGACCAGTGGGTATCGTGGGACGACGCGCAGACGCTCAAGATCAAGATGGATTTTGCGAATGAGCGGTGCTTGGGGGGCACCTTTGTGTGGGCCGTTGATCTGGACGACGGCACCATGATTGAGGCGCTGGGGAGCAACCTGGGACGCGAGAAGAAGAGGGTGTGGAACACTACCTACTACGAAGCCGATGGGATGGCATGGGGTGCAGTTTTGCCGGAGGAGGAGGAGGAGTAGCTGCTCCGGGCAAACGTGCGTCTGGCGAATCGAGCGAGCTCTAGTGTTTGCTTTAAAAGTGCCTCGTGAATACGATTAATTGATGAAAAAATTTGGTTGATGTGATAAATTCTCGGTCGCGCATCGAACTTGGGCAAGAATTGTTGTTGAACTTCACGTTGGTCATCCGTGAGTGGTCCTCTTCTTGGTTCTTTTGAGGACCCGTGCCCAGAGAAGAATTTCAACGATGGTAGGTGGGGTGTCTCCCCCACACCCCCCCCCCCCCAACATGGATACTGCTGTGGCAACTTTACCAGGTGCCTACAGGTGGTTAGTATTTAGGTATTGAACTTCCATGGGCGTCATGGGCTGGCTTGCGTGGCTGGCTTCGGCCTGAACTAAAAGTTTGTTGGTTTCGGAAATCACTGCAAAATTTCTAATAATTCTCACAAAACCGAGCAATGAATAAAGGAGAGTTGATAATTAGGTACATGGTAATTACGGCCTAGCTGCCACCGTGACCGAATGTCTAGCATGATCTGGCAAAATTCCCCCTCACGTGCCAAAGTAATGTGACCTCCACCTAGCTGAAGTCTACGACCCAACGAGATTCTGACAGCTCTTCTTGGTCTTGAGGGCGACATTCTTCATAAACTCGGTCCAGTGCGTTGATTTCTTGTCGGTCAGAAGCGGAACCTTGAGATTATCGATGGTGCCGTATCCCTCCGCGTAACTGGAGTCCTCGTACATCTTCCTGATTCCCGCAACATCGCCTTTACTGGGCTTTGAGTTGGACTTGATCTTTAAACCGTCATTGCGCAGCAACACGGGCTGCCGCTTGTCGTAATCTTCCGAGTTCTCCTCCGCAGATTTGGCTGGGCGAGCGTAGCCCATACCGCCCGACCCCGAGGCGTAGATCATGATTGAGTCCCAGTCCACCTGCTCAGAATTGGCATTCATATGCCTAACGCCCGGCGAACTATAAGCCGCCTGGTATAACAGGGGAAGCCAATCGCCAGCCGAAAATCCATAATCGCGGGCAACTTTGGCATTGACGCAGAGATCGGCGATTTCCTTGGCCATTCCGGCGGGATCGTTGGCAAAACGTGGATGATTCTTAACCTTGGTAACTGCTGTGTGATAATCCCGTAGGGCAAAGCAGTCAAAGTGGTCGCCAAAGACTTTCCCGCCAAGAGGCGTATAATCTCCACTACCTGGCATGGCTAAGTTGTAGTAGGGGGGACTCCAGAAGAAGGGGTTCTGGTGCTCGTGGTACAGCCCCCAAGCGTGCCCGAGTTCGTGCGCAAAGTTGGCCAACACATTGAGATGTGCCACGTCGCTGCGCGTAGAAATATCCATGGTTGGGCCCCTGTAATCGGGCTTTGTGGAGTCCAGTGGCCACAGCCCGACGGTTGTTACGTGCAGACCGTCGTCGTTGTGCCTAATGACCAACGTCTTCCAGCGCTCATGGTAGCTGGTGCACGACTCGCCGGGCTCGGCCACCTCACGGTAGCGGTAAACCTCGCTCGTCAGCCCAGCTGCGACCCAAGCCGTGATGGCATTTTCAAGGTGCCTGATCATGATGTCGCGCCCGGCCTGCGTCTCAAAGCAGAAGCTTAGGGTTTTTTCTGGCCACAAAAATGTAGGTGTTGTGCCTTGGCCGGGCTTGACTGCAAAATATCGCTTAGCCAGATGTTCCGTGCCATTGTCGGCAACATTGGGGATGGCGAAGCCGGCAGCATCGACCGTGATGGATTCGCTGGCGCCGTGCGTCGGTGTCTGTTCGTGCTTGAGGCCGCTTTCCCAGGCACGGCTGCCTCCCATTGTTGGAAGTGCGAATGCGGCCAGTGAGATGGCGAAGGGCAGGACGAGTTTCGTCATGATAGAGGTAGGTAGGTAGGTACCTAGGTAACGAGAGGCGGCGATGGCAAGCCTGGCGCTGGCTTGCTGTCTGTTGATGATGGATATGTCAGGTAATGACAGACTGCAATGGGAGTTGCAATAATAAGAGTTAGAGTCCCAGCCTGTACTCGACAAAATCCCATTGCGGGGAGGATTTTTCACTCGTGATTGATTAGACCTGCCATTGTCGTTCAGATGGCTTGTTGCCAACTACGCGAACATGTACCGGTACTGCCAGAGCCAATACCCCCGTCGCCGAGATAGTTACGGTGACATTCGAACTTGGTCGCTCCGGTCAGTTTAAGCTTACCCCCATAACCATTAGTTTGACATGGGCATAAAACAATAGCGCCCACGGAAGACGGATAGTGCCAACGACAGTGTCCCTGCAGCCGAGGAGCAACCAACGTCCGTCAATAGCGGCGTGACTGGACCCTGAAGCACAAGTCTGCGGAGCGGCCACGCGCCCCGAAAACCGTCGGAAAGTAGATTTTTGCTAACCTAGGTAATTAATTATATTGGTACAACTCAAGCAACGTGGGCCTCGCATTTTGCCCATGTGGATTTTGGAGATGCCAAGACTGTCCGAGCCCAACAAGGATGCCCCCCCCCCCCACCCCTCTCCTTTTTTTTGGGGGAGGGGGGGGGCGGTCGGGTGGTGGGTTGGCTCTTGTTCGATAGTGATTATGAGAGCTATGAGCTGCTCTAGGGCGAGGCGAGATGGCCAGCGTCCATCCCACTCACTCACCACATCATCATCATCATGAGTCTCGCCGGCCTGCTTCTGGCCGCAGCTGTCGGGCTTGCCCGGGCTCAGACTGCGTCGACGCCACCGGCACCCACGTTTACCGGCTCGCCGTCCAACTGTAACAAGTGGTATGTCATCGAGTCCGGCGACAACTGCAATACGGTTGAGACAAAGTTCGGCATCGCGCACGCCGACTTCATTGCCTGGAACCCGGCCGTCCCCAACGACTGCCTCGCCAACTTCTGGCTGGGTCAAGCATACTGCGTCGGCGTCCGACTATGGGAACCAACACCGCCGGGGCCGACCTTCACCGGGTCTCCCTCAAACTGCAACAGATGGTACCAAATTGCCTCGGGAGACACGTGCACCACGGTTGTGGCCAAGTTTGGCATCACCCATGCCGAGTTCACGGCGTGGAATCCGGCCGTGTCCAGCGACTGCACCGCCAACTTTTGGCTTGGGCAGTCGTACTGCGTTGGCACAGGTGTCGTCACCGTCGTGTCGCCAACACGCACAACGACGGCTCTCCCCGGAGAGACAACACCGCCAGGACCGACATTTACCGACACGGTATCGGACTGCAACCGCTGGTATCTCGTCGCGTCGGGCGACGACTGCTCAACCCTCGAGACCCTGTTCAACATCAACCGCACCCAGTTCACCACCTGGAATCCCTCCGTTTCCAGCGACTGTCTGACCAACTTCTGGGTCGGCCAAGCCTACTGCGTCGGCGTTGGCCCCCCCGCCAGCTCAACCCTCAGCTCCAGCACCACGCCGAGCCTGAGTTCCACCACGTCGCGCACGGCAACATCACTCCCACCGTACTCGACTCGCTATCCCATAACTAGCACCACCTTGATAGAGCCAACTTTCAGCACCGAGTGGCCACCCACAAAGACCCAAGCCGGGCAGCCCGCCTACTGCAACAACTGGCATCTGGTCCTCCCGGGCGACACCTGCGGCTTAATCATAGGGCAGTACTCGACCTGGATGTCGCGCGACGACTTCTTCGCGTGGAATCCCGCCATCTCCACCTCCTGCTCGGGCCTCTACACCTATTACTGGGTCTGCGTGGGCATCCAGCCCCAAGTCCAGCTCTCGCTCCCGTACATCACCGGCAACGCCACCCTGAGCCTGCCGCCTACTTACGCACTCACCTCCACCTCCAGACCGACCCAGCCGTACATGGCCATCCCCAGCCCAACCCAGGGCCCTATTCCGACCAACTGCAAGGGTTGGTACCTAGCCCAGGGCGACGACAATTGCCGTTCCATCCTGTCCGTCTACACCTTTGTGACGGAAACAGAATTCTTCGCATGGAACCCCTCCCTCAACAACAACTGCGACGGCCTCTTGGACGGGTACTGGTACTGCGTCCTGGTCCAAGAGCCCGGGGCCGACTTGCCGTTCCCTCCGACCGTCACCACCACCCCCTCTCCCCGGCCGACCGGCGTCATCGGCACCTGCACGGGCTGGTACTTCGCCACGGGCGACGACACGTGCGCCTTCATCGCCACCATCTTTGGCACCTTTTCCGAGGCGCAGTTCAAGGCGTGGAACCCCTCGGTCGGAGCTGACTGCAGCCGGATAGAAACGTACAAGTATTACTGTATTTCGGTCCCCGGCACGCCGACGACCAGGTCGGTGCCGCTTGTGCTTGAAACCTCGCCGCCGGCAGAGATGATGCCGACGCAGGCGGGCATCGCCGAGGACTGCGACGATTGGTGGCTCGTGTCGAGGAGCGATACCTGCGACGAGCTCGTTCGGTGGAATGGCATCAGCCGCGACAAGTTTTTGCAGTGGAATCCCGCCTTGGGTGCGAAGTGCCAAGGCCTGGAGGCGGGGTGGTATGTTTGCGTCGGGATTTCGGCATCCGGAACGGGCGGTACCTCGGCCACCTCGAGCTCGGTCACGTCTACGAGCAGCGGGGGCGCGGCGCAGAGTACCACGACGTCGAGCTCGGCCGCGTCGAGCACCGTCTCGGCGATGCCGACCCCTACGCCCACGCAAGCGGGCATGGTGGCCGGGTGCAAGGAGTTTTACTTTGTGCAGGGCGGCGATGGTTGCTGGTCCATCGCGAACGACCACGCCATATCGTTGGCCCTTTTCTACACGTGGAATCCAGCGGTCAATGAGGGCGGAGAGTGCGCTGGGTTGTGGCTCAATGTGTACGTGTGTGTTGGTATTTGATTAGTAGGTATATTCTTTCGGTGTTCCACAATTCTGTTCCAATAAGCATTCACACGCAGGTTGCGTTGATCGTAAACTTGCCGAGGTTACAATATTTTTGGTGTGCGTGTGTCTAAACTGTATTAATCCTGGGCCAGCTCTCGGCACAATGTTTGTTGTGTCGGACATCTCAGGGGTAAAGTATCCGTAAAAATTGCCAAGCAACCGCTAAGTTTTCCCCGGGAACGGGCCGTCCGAGCCGCACGAGCTAGCGCAAACCCTTGTAGATTAACCAATCGGATGAGTGGTTCCACCACCATCGGGGAATTTCCACTTATACACTACATAAGTATGTACCTATACATATTACTTGTAAGGATTTCTTCCAGGGCCCTATTGTATTAGTGGCAGGCAGGGGTTCACACTTCACACCAGCTGACGCTAGAGGCGGCCGGGGAATTTGGCTTGTGCCAGAACCTTACTGTGTACCCACTAGACGTACTACCTAGGTACGCAGTAGTGACTCCATCAAGTTATATGAGTTGAGTGGGGTGCACATGACGGTAGCCATCTGCCGAAAAACCTTGACATTGAAAACCCCCGTGAATCGTTCGAGCTCTACAACCCAACCCCCTAAAAGTTTGTTAGCTCGTGACCTCCAAGGGAGCTAGTTCCGCCCAATAGCTAGAGGGCAGGTTTTGCCTTGGACAGGCTGCCCCCTGAGAACATCCATGTAAGAAGTCACAAGCTAACAAAAATCTAAGGGGTTGGATTGTTGTACAGCCCAGTCCTGTGATCCTCTGGGAGCATCGCGTACCTCAAAATATTTATTGGCGATAGAACAATAAAACTTGAGAGGGTTTACGTTGTTCTATGAGACGAACATAGGTACCTATTTACCTAAGGTAGGTAGACAATTATACAGCTCTTTCAGCTTACAGATGTACATACCTCAAAAGGCGATTGTGCCTGTCATATTCTAGACTACAAGTTTGTTTTGCGAGACAAAATTGCAAGCACTGGATTCAAGTACAGTAAGTGATTAGAGAGCTCACAAATCTCTAAATCATCGCTTTTCTGAATATTTCAGTTCTACATCAGCCGTTGGTCTTGTCTGGCCAGGTTATTCGGCTGGTATCACCTCTGCTCCAGTAGCCCCTGCCCCCCTATTGCCAGATTCTGGACCTCTTCTCAAAAGACTCCAGCATGTCTTGATAATCCTGGTCGGTGTAAGCGGGCTTGCTGCCCGGATCCTGCCCGAACCCGTCCTCGTGTTTCAGTTTCAGCATGCGGTCCCGGTCCCAGAACACGTACGCGCGCTCACGTAGCCAGGCTTTATCGTTGAACATGACGGACTCCTCCAGCGTCGAGTCTGAGTTTGCGTTGCGCCAGGATTGATATGGGCCCGGGTCCATGCTGCCTTTAGGCCGGTCGCGGGGACGGGGCGCAATGGAGTGCAACTCCTCTTCGGAATGCTGGCCTATTGTCCTGGTATCAAAGCCGGCATAAAGCGCCCGCAGCTCCTCAGGCAAGTTGACGCGGACGTCATCCAAGTCCAGCGCGGACTCCAACATGCGGCGCTTTGCATCGTAACAGCGGGCAATCGATAACTCGTAGACGAACTCTATGCCGTGAGACAACTGCGAATGATTCAGGTGTGAGCGAGCGCCGCGGCGAAAATTGTACGCTTTCAACGCATTGGGGGGCAACACTGACCCATGTTTGTCTCCATTCATTGTCCTCAGCCTCGGCCGTACGGAGATAATCTATTGAAAGCTCCCCAAACAAAACATCGTGGGCGACCACGTCAAAAGAGGCTGAGAGAAAACGTCAGATCATCGAAAGCCTACCACACAAGATCTCATGCTGTTGATGTTGGCTCACTAACCTGCAGCGAACTTGGCTTCGAGGTACTCATAGATGCAACCGAGCTGCTCGTTCTCCCACGGCGGGTGCCTCGAAAAAAACAAGGCGGCGTGCATGTTATCCTCAAAAGCAGGGCCCTGAAAGAGTTTGTAGAACATCTCTGCCCTATAGAAAGCGCTACAGAACCGAAAATATTCGGAGGGCGATAAGTTTATACTCGTTGATGACGCGCTCTGAGGCGAAATGCCCCGCAATGCGCTCCTCGCAAAGGATCTCGCCAAGGTATGAATTGCGTCATGGGTACGTCCCATCTTTTTGATAAGAGCTTTTGGAAATTTTGGCAAACGGGCGGCGACACCAGCTGGCTGGTTATATAGGTTATCGAGCAAGGTTCGGACGGCGCTTGCGGTGAGGGGACGAGGCAAACGCGCGGCCTCCATCAGCGCGACTGAATATGGAAGGACATCAGGCGTGATTTGGCGACGAAGGATCGAGACCTCGACGCCATGGCTCTCTTTGAATGAGGTGTAGAAATGGCGGCACGCAAGTGCAGCCGGGGCGAGAAACCGGAGATGGTCGAGATTCTCCAGGATCGCTGCCACTATTTCGCAGGGCAACTCTGTGATTGAAGGCATCGCTGTCGATAATCAGTAGGCAACACATGTATTGAGTATGTATGTATGATTGAGCTGCCGATACTACCGAAGAGGGCTTGCCGGAATAGCTTATAAGGACTCAGTTGTTGCCACGCTGGAAGTGGACAAGCTGTGCGTAACGACGGACGACAACTTAAATACGGTCACAGTGGGATCACAATGTGCTACCAGCCCAGTCACCAACATCTGGAGTTGTTGGCTTGCGTAGCACCTGTGACGTCTTACCGTACACGATATCTAGAAACTCCTACCACGCCTTTGCGGCACCTGCCATGCGACCCGGCCCAATGGATCGCAGCCCAAACGGTTGTTTGCGGAGAATGAATGAGATGAGCATCAAAAGGAACTATATCGAGTTTTCAACCAAATAGATATAGTATCGCTAAGTATAACCCGAGGTTTCCGCTCATGACTGCTTCAAGTGCTCTCAGTGGCCTAAATGATGAATCCGGCAAGTTAATGAAGACCCGACTCCCTGCCCTCTAGCACTGAACGAGCACAGGGGCTCATCGCCCGACTTAAAGATGGGGTTCCCATCTTGATCATTCCGGGTAATCAAGAACTGCTTCAGCGCAAACTCGGAACCCCCCTTCAACACCATGTCAGCCAACGCCTTGCCAAGCAGTGGGACAAACTTCATCGCCCAGCCGGCTGTGAAGATGGCCACGCTCTTCTCGGGACCACCGCATAGATACTCCTCGGGGATGTAGTCGAGCACAAACATGTTATCTGATAAATAAAGGTCACGTGTCAACTGTCTGAAGCTGCCCTATTGAAAGGGTAAAGTGCAGAAATAAATGAAAAATAAAATAAAAATAAAATAAAATAAAAATAAAGGGGGGGCTCCCATACCAGCAACATTAGTCTGCAGGCAGTTCGAATTAAAGACGGGCGCCGATGAGTCCACGCCGGCGACGTGATCCCGAACAAACTTTTGCGTGTCCGCAACGTCTTGAGGCTCGATAACACTGGCTTTCCTGTCGTTGGGGTCCTTGATACGCCGGTGAGGACTCACCGCGTCGACGGCTATCCTCACCAGGTTGCTTGCGCCCCAGGGAACAGCAGGGAAGCCATAGAACAGCCGCGACCGGCCGTTCTCGTCGTCTGTTTGAAACTGAAAGAACATGCTCGGAAACAGGGTGCCGTTGGGCCCCGCGTTGGTGTTGAAGTAGCTGGCGGTCATCTCCCAAATGTCGAGGTCGAGGTGCACGCCGAAGCTGGGCTTCAGGACGTGGTTGACGTAGGCGCCGTTGGCGATGATGATCTTGGACGCCTTGTAGGTTACTTCCTTCTGCTCGCGGTGGACTCCGTGGACGTTCCAGAGGCAGGATCCGGTGTCGTACTGCAGCTTGGTGACTTGGGTGTGTTGTTTAGCGTCGGCATCATAATCCTTTGCGAGTCTGAGGAGTGTCCGAGTGAGCAACGGGACATTGATTACTCCATTATCCGGGGCGTAGAGGCCCTCAAAGTTGGAAGGAAGATTCTTGAAAGGCCACCGCCTCTCAATCTGCTCGACGGTCACTAAGGGGCACCTTCTAGTCAGTTTGAGTGATCCTTCCCAGGAGGGCAACAACTAGGTACCTAGGCAGGTACTCACATTCCTCATATCTCATATCCAATCTTTTGAGGTTATCAATGGGACCTTTTAAGGTTCCTGTTGATCAAATGTCAGAAAAGATGCTTGAAGGCGACTAGCGTTATGGAAGGTGGTGTCTTTGCCTTCAGGGGTTGATTGCCCCAGAGCAGGATCTCCGAAATTTAGTAGTCCAGTCATCAACCGAAGTGACTCGCCGGCATCCCTTTCCAGGTTGTCCCAGATGTCCATAGAAGTCTTGGCCAGATTTGCCATGTAGTCCTCTGTGTACATTGTACGAAACATGCGAACAAGATCCGGAGAGCTTCCGGCTTGGTTGAAGAAGTTGTTCTGTTCCAAGACGAGAACACTCTTGCCGGACTTTGCTACCTCGTAAGTAGCGGCGAGCCCGACGGGGCCACCGCCAATGACTACCACGTCGTATGGCTTGGTGGTGCTCATGGTGATCTTTGGTCGTGATTCCTGCTGGACGTGCTGCGCCGAGATGTGCGGAGGGATATGTACTGTACGACGATTTTATGCTCACCACCACGAAAGTCTCACGTCATGGACGATAGCGAGGATATACCGGAAGTATCCCATGGCGGGTAGCGCGGGTAGATGATTGCGGGTCTTGTCTCGTTGCTCGTGCGGGGTGTTCCACAACTGATGCCAATGGCTGGCTGAATGATGCAAGGTGATGCCGGCTTATTGGTTCATCATCAACGTATACGAAGAGTATGTTTCAGCGAGCTTTCCCCTTTCGCTATGCTACAGCAAGCTGAACAATGGGGCCGAGGTCGGCCAGCCAATAGCCAGGTCCTTGGCATAAACATGTGGGTCCGATTGTCTCCCGATCATGATCTAGATGTTTTTTAGGTACTACCCATCCCCGAGACTGGATGGTCATGGACTAAATGGATTGGCAATGATGAACTAATGCCCGCACTTGGGCAGCGATGAGGTACGCATCTTATCAGCCAGTGAGTTCACAGTAAACCTTAGAGACATGATCAGATGCCAATCGAAGGGGCACTGCGTCGGACCGAATGGCCCCTTCTGTCCAAAGAGGGAGAGAGTCGATCAACCTCCCGCAATATCTCTTGATTGTTTTTTTTTTTGGGATACTCCTATCCCCGCTCCGTGGCACCTCCCCGCTCCATGTCCTTCATCTGTACATCTATATAGGGGCATGCCAGCGGGGGGACCAAAACACTCCCATACACAACAACATCAACCCCTTAGCCAAACAACATCACCCCCTAACAAAAACACACATCATACGTCCTGTTATCCTTTCTCATCTCTACATTAAGCCTCTCGCACACATATCAAGAAAAATCCAACATGGGTGCTGATGAGTTCCAAGATTACCGGGCCCGGTGGGCCATCGAGCAGAACCGTGAGAAACTTGTCAAGGAGCTCAAAGCTCTCAGGTCCCAGCCCGGCAGGGGGCCTGGCGGACTGTCTGACCTTCCTGATCCTGGCTCGTTCCTCGACCTTCCTGAACCTGAAAGGAAAGTCGTCAGCGGTCATGAGCTCCCTCCTGATATCGCTTCAGTCTCACGCGGCGATGCTGGGTACGCCGAACCCTCCCAGCCCCCGCCGCGCAAGGTCGCCATAGTCGGCGCAGGCGTCTCCGGTCTGTTCATTGCAATGATACTCGAGGACCTCAAAATTCCCAACCTCGAGATCGATATCTTGGAGGCCAACGAGCGTATTGGTGGCCGAATCTGGACTCACCACTTCAGCGACCGGACACACGCTTATTATGACGTAGGGGCAATGCGTTTCCCAGACATAAAGTCCATGGCCCGGACATTCAAGTTGTTCGACACGGTTTCCGCTCCGCTCCGCGATTATTACCTAAACGGCGTCAACACGCCAACGTTGTTCAACAGCCGCTTTCACCAGCCAGATGTCAGTGATCCCTACGAGATCAGCGTGAGTAAGGGTGGGAACGTTCCCGATGATGTGGTAGACAGCTGGTCCGACATTCTCGAAGCCGCTTTCGAACGCTATAAGAAGGTCCTGCGAGTAGATTGGGAGGCAGGATACAAGCTGCTGATGGATGAGGCCGACCACATGTCTACAAGGCAATTTTTAGCCAATGGAGGACCCAAAGGCGAGTTGCGCAAGCTGGATTACTTTTCGATTCAGTGGATGGAGACCCAAAACACGGCTACCGGCCTCTTTGATCAAGCCTTCTCGGAGAGCGTCATCGACTCTCTTGACTTTGAGAGCAAGATCGACGGCAAGTCCGTCGAATGGAAGTGCGTCGAGGGTGGGACGACCGTGGTGATAGAGGGCATGCGTGATTACCTCAAGAAAACAAACATCGAGATTAAGAAGCGCGTTGTCAGCATCGAGCGGGACCTCTCGCGCCTAGACGAGGCAGACATGCTGCTCCAAATCTCCGGGGAGGACAAACCGCGTGAAGGGTACAGCACTGTTTTCGCTACTGCTCCTCTGGGCTGTCTCGCCCGCATGAATCTCAACAATCTCGACCTGCACCCCAGCACGCGCGACGCCATTCGCTGTTTAAAATATGACGATTCTGTCAAGATCGCGATCCAGTTTACCCGGCCGTGGTGGCGGCAGGAGAGCAAGATCACCAAAGGCGGAGTCGCCAACACGGACCTGTCCATCAGAGTCTGCGTGTACCCCTCGTACAATACCGAAGACCCGATCGATCAGCCCGCCGTCCTCCTTGTGTCGTACACCTGGTCTCAGGACGCCATCCGCGTGGCTTCGCTGCTCAATGCGGGACCGGAAGCCGAGCAAGAGCTGATCGATTTTGTCCTGCGAGATATCGGTCGCCTGCACTCCCAGACAATCACCGAGGAGGCCATCCGCGAGACCTTTGCGGGCATCTGGCACGGCCATTCTTGGTCCAATGACCCCTACAGCTCGGGAGCCTTTGCCCTGTTCGGGCCGGGACAGTTCAGCAACCTGTACCCCTACCTGATCCGGCCTGCTGCCGACTGTAAGTTCCACATTGTCGGTGAAGCGGCTAGCTCGCATCACGCCTGGATCGCGGGTTCGCTAGACAGCGCTTACTACGCCGTGGCCAAGTTTCTGAAGAGGTTCGGGCTAGATCAGCAATACCTCCCCAAGATCAAGGAGAAGTGGGGGGTGTTGCATGATCTTGATGCGGGTGTTCACGGCAGTCTGCACGTGGTAAATCTTTTAGGAACTCTATCCGAGGGGGAGCATGTTAGGGTATGAGGGAATTGGAAAATCGAGGCATGACTGTTATGAAATGGTGACTTGTTTTTAGCTTTCATTATTTCCTGAAGATTTAACAAATTGGGTAGCTTTTGGAAGCTTACATTCCTTTTTTTGGGAGAGGGGAAGGGGGGGAGGGCGGCACAGGCATATCAAATATCCAATACATGCCCTCAAATACATCCCCAGAGGCATGAATTTGTTAGTTCGAGGCCCTTTTCCTGCCTTTGATATATCATCCCCTGTAAACATACAGGCATGTCGGGATCGTTTTACAGCCTTCACGTTCGGACTCGCAGGCCTGCGCAACTCCAAGGTGCACGGGTGACTTTCACTTTATGCATGGAGATTCAACTTGGGTGACAACTATGCTCTAATTAGATAGGTACCTTGCGTAAGTTGCTGTCAAGTTTACACATACTCTACCAAATCCAAACCCCCAAAAAACAAATCCGGTCCTTGTGTATCATAGGTATTTTATAAGGTATATGTCGCCTCAGCAATCTTCCCAACACTTCTTTTCCAGGGACACTTTCGAGGAGCAGCCTGAGCTTCTGGAATTAAACTTTTTTGGACAACCCTGCACCCACGCCCACAAAACTCTGGACAGCTTCAATGGATAACCGCTAACCGGACAGCGATCTGAGAAAAATCTCTGGTGTTTGCAGGCGTTCCATGCCTTTTACCGCAACAGCTGTGCCATCTACCTGCCATAAAATCCCATTATCTCTTGCTAACCTGCGTGGCCCGACGCAGAAAAATATCTGCGGTCCAGGTACGAGCGGACGATGTGTTTTGCTCGTGTGTGGCAGGAAAAATCGCTCGTGTACGGCGCGAGAGGGCCTTTTATTGCAAGGCTGGGCTTCTTCTCTTCAACAGACATTCAACTCTTCATCATCAAAGAAGTCGGACTCGTCCAAGTCTGACTCTTCGTCCACACTCTCCTGTCGTTTTTTTTTCGCTGGTCGAGGAGCGGAACTCGAATCAACGTCGGGAGTCTGGACGGATCGACGATGCTTGGCACTGATGGAGGAGTCGGGCTCTGTGATGACGTGGGTGATCAGAGAGGGTCATGGCTGGATAAGCTGCTGGAAAGCTGCGTACATCCAAGAATTCTGCTCCATGAACCATCCCATCAAATGTCCGACGACGTCAAAAAAAAAAAAAAAAAAAAAAAAAAAAAAAGTTGAATCAAAGGCATGTTCGTTTAATTTGGGCGCTTGTCGGGGAAGGGGAACAAAATAAGAAAAAGAAGGAAAAAAAATAAAAAGACTCTGTATTTCTGCATAATCCAAAACAATTCTATGGGCCAATATTGACACAAACTGAAAAAGCAGTGACCATCCATAAAAGGAGACTTACCAGCTGAGGCGTTGTCAGGGGAGACGGTCGAGCCCTGTGACTGTTGGGCTGGCCGAGCGGCTCGGGTGCGGAGGGTTCTGGTTGACGCGACTGGCGGAGCTGGCTGGGCCTGGGCCGGCTGGTCCGATCCAGCGGCTCGGGAGCGAAGGCTTCTTGTTGACATGTTGAAGCCGGTAATTGTCGAGAGAACGGAGGTAGAACAAGTGAAGGGGAGTTGAGGAGGGAAAAAGGGTACTGAAAGAGAGTAAGGGGGGAGGTCTTCTGGCGACAGCTTCACAACCTTTCTCAGATAGCCAAAAAGCCAAAGCTTGATGGTAGACTGACCACAAGGTCGAATCTTAACTACCTGGTAGTCGGAAGGTCGGCGTATCCGAAGAAGTGAAGGCAAATACAATCGTTGGAGGGAATCAGGAAAGCAGCAATGTCACTGAGTGAGCCCGTGACGCCTTGGAGAAAAACGAGGAAATTCTCACGAAGCAGCAGAATTTTCTCGTGTATATATCTGCGTGCCCTAACCAATATCTCTTCCCAAAAGGGAAGGGACATAGGGGAACCTCGAGAGGGGCACAAAACTGAGCCGAGCTGACATGGCCGGCCACACCAATGATCGAGATGCATCTTAATACCTAGTGAGACGTGTCGTGACAGCGAAATCTTGAAGTTCTAATTCTCCTGACCACGCAGACAGGCGTTTCTGTGTTGGTAGGTCAAGTCCTGTCGTCGCCTGGTCCGAGAAACCATGGCATCTGAGGGGATTGCTGGTTCCAACAGAATAAAGTTATAGAGGAGGGAGTATAAGAAGTACGAGACTTGGTCCAGAGGTGCTTTACAGTCACTGCCGAGATGGCAAGCGGACGATAACCTTCCTATTTGCAATCTCTCCCTCAACACCATCACAGCCTAGGCAGGTAAACCAGAAACCAAAGGCATCTATCATTAGCTCGCCATTACCTCAGATCTACTCCATTCTCCTCCTCTTCCTTGGTCTGTCCAAAAACTCATGTTCCTCTTCCTTTTCTTTTTTATTTTCTTTCTGGCCTTCCCCTTCTTCCAACTCTTCCTCCTCTCCCTTTCCTGGCTCTTCTTTCTCATCAATCTCGTAACCTTGTATCTCGTTTTCTTCTGCCTTCTTGGTTACCTTGTACGAGATTTCTCCCTCCCCCTTCTCTTCCTCGTCCTCGCCTCTTGCCTCCTCGCCGGCAAGCTCATCCAACTCCTCTCTCGTAGGTTCAGGTGTTGCCTCGTCCTTGTTCTTCGCCACGGTGATGAAACGTTTGGCGGTCCAGAGCTCTTTCAAAATGCCACGAAGCATGCGCGGCCTGAAGTAGCTGACGCCTCCTTGATCATATGATCTGGAGGACTTTGTGGCCTCCTTGTCTGCCTTGTCAGCCCCAGCCCCAGATAATGGCCCAGTCACATCCATATCCCCTACGAGCACAAGACAAGACCGTTGGCGAGTGATCATGACATTGAGACGGTTGACGTTGCTTGTGAACCGCGCCCCCGACATCTTATTTGTGCCGCTGTGAAACAGGTATGATCAGAAGGAAACATTGATACTCACAGAAGTAGACGTCAACTTACAAGATCACCACGGCCATGTCGCCTTCTCTGCCTTGGAAGGAGTCGGCAGTTTGCACTGGGGGCATACCCTCGAGCGCAGGGAAATGTTTGAGACGGCGGTTTGCAAACTCTACATTTGCCTTGTAACTAGTGTGGGTGGTAACACGAGACATTAGCGAAAGCAGTAGCTGAGGAGTGCGAATCGTGTTACTTACGGGCAAATGATGACGATCTTGGCTGGTTCCGCCTTCTTGGCCTTCACAAACTCGGACAGCAGCTGCAGGGTAATGTTCACCTGCTCTGGGCTGCGCTTTGAGGTGCCGACACGATGCACAATTGTATCAGGAGTGTGCACCCAGACTGGCTGTATCGTATCAGCAGGCTTGGAAGGCTCCAGCCCTGGAAACTTGCGGATATTGATCATCCAGTCCTCAAAGTCGCGACCCATTCTGTGTTCTGCTGCATCGATTCTGGACGCCTCGCCGTATTTAAAGTGCGGGAGGTCGGTGTATACAAATTTCTTTGCCAAATCGAACATCCCCCTGCACATGCGGTGCTGAATCCAGAGCCGATATACTGGCATCCCCGCTGCCTGCATAAACCCAAGAGCAGAAATTCGGCCGTCAGAGTAGAAGCGGTTGCGGGTCTCGAGCATGGCGGGAGTTAGCTGCTTCACATCACCAGCCATCACAAGCGGCCGCAAGGTGTTGCCCCAAACGTCAGGCAAATCGGCTCGGTTCATGCAGGCAGCCTCGTCGATAGCGACCCCCTTGGCGGACGTCTTGGCGTCAACATAAAAACTGCCGTTTGATGTGGCAGGAGTCGTGAGAACAAGTTCAGCCTTCAAGATAATGTCGCCCAAGAGGTTAGTGATGTCGGCGTCCGTAGCCATCATGCCCTGGGTATAGTCAAGCCAGCTAATCTCACCGCGGACAAGCTGGCAGAGGCGGGGGAAGGCCTTGCCTGCATTGTAGCTGGCGGCTTGTTCCAGCATCCAAGGCTGGTCGTCCGGGTGGAGCACCTTGATAGCGCCAGGAGCGAGGCTTGCCTTGGCTGCTTTGGACCCCATCATGACAAGGAGCCAGTTGGCTGGCGATAGTGGGTATGTCCACCTGGAAGGGGGAAACCAGGTAGATTTGGCGTTGGGCGCAGCGGAGTTGTCTGCCACTCCGTATTGCAAAATATTCTGGAACGCCCAGAGCTCGTGTTGAACCTTGTGCCCGCGAACAACCAATGGCCGATGTGCCCTCGTCTTGTCCTCACTACCCTTGCCACTATTGAAACGATCGACAATGGCACCACCCCGGTGATACAAGCGCTCAGCGAAGTTGCTGACAGCGACGTGGGTGGGACCAGAGCCGTAGACCTTGGCGATCTTGGGGTTGAAAACCATTGCCAGAGTCATGGCAGCAAGAATAGTAGTCTTGCCAGTTCCGCCCTGTAAGAATATGAGTTAGCTGAATGCCACATGGCCGGTGGATCTAAGGTAAGAAACTGGTCAATTGAGGGAGCGGAGACTTACAGGTGCGGCAATCAGACCGATGCCCAAGAAACGGTTGCTCATGTAAGCCCTGAAACGGACTTGGTCTTCTGGAACTGCCTCAGCCACTATCGCATCGGCGAGGGCGGGGTCGACATCGCTAAGATAGTTGACGATGGGGAGGGAGCGAGCTGTGACCGGCGTGGGAGAAGCGAGCTCGGAGGTGCTCTCAATGACTTTGGCACCAGGCATGCTGTCCGAGAAAGAGACATCGGCGGGGATGCCAAACTTGACGAGGGTGTTGTAGAATCCTCTGCCACAAAACAGGTCCCTCTGAAGATGCTGCTTGAAACAAACATCTACTGCCGCCTCGCCTTCTATAGGAAATCGAGGTGGTACTCCAGGTGCTAAAGTGCATATGGCCTCGACCTTGCGCTTCGTCTCTTTTTCGCCTGATGCGAAGTCCAGTGAGACACAGTTCTAATGTGTACGGGACTTCTATAGATAGTGTCAATTACCGAGATATTCAGGTTTGAACAGTTGCATTAGGTTTCGAGTAAACGCACCTCATAGCAAGATTGGGCATATCCACGCTCCTTGTGAAACACAAGGGATTCCATGTCGTCGAGCGAATCCAGACGAACCTTCAGCACCAAGTCTGTCATATACTCCTTGGAATTGGGTACATGATCCGCCAACCCCTCAATGTTCTTTGGCAAAGTCATGATCCGTGCCTTGAACCTTTTGGGCATATAGTCCTCATCTGGTTGCGCCTGGTTCGCCTCAGCAACCTCGAAGTCTTTGTGGAAGAGCAAGTCCAGGTAGCCACCATCTGCCAAGTGTTGCCAAGAAGACGCGTGCTGGTCGATGAAGGCCTTCTGGCGCTGGATCACAGCGAAACAGATTTTCGATTGGTCCTGATCATCCTGGCGCACGAAATAGGCTGGGAGAGGCATGGATCGGATTTTCTCAGCGGCCAAGTCGTAAAAGAACGTATCTTGAACCTGTGCCTGGGTCAAAGCAACGAGCATGTCGTTGTCGCTAGAATAAACGAGAGAGCTGGAAAATTGTTCTCCCTGGTGCCCATGTTAGAGTGATTTCCAGTGAAAAGTGTAGAGGGCACAAAACTTGCCGTGTTTGCCGGAATCTGCTGGCGGTAACGCTCTAGATCCCAATGGTGCTCGGTTCCAAAGAAATCTCCGAACTTGAACTCGCTGGGCAGTCTCGTCTCGTCAAGCTGATTTACTAAAGAGCCAGTCTTTGTTTTGGCGATAAAGACGAATCTGCGAGACGTTAGGAGTTTTAGCAGCGTGAGATCACCCACCATGGGCAAGTTACTCCTAAGCCAGCCATTGTAGGGCTCCTTGACAGCGAAGGGCACAGCGAAGCCAACAACGTCCACCTCAGCACCAGATTCAAGATCGAACTGGACCCGGAAAAGTCTGTTCGCCGATCGCAAGGCCTCTGGTAGATCCTCGTTGCCCTCAGTAAGGCTGGAAATCACGGTGGTATATTTGCCGCGAGGGAGCTTGACCTATACAGTGAAATAAACACGTTAGCAATGCTGAAGAGCACTAGAATAAATGAAAGTGTCTTTAAACTGGACACGGAATGGACACAGACTAGACACGGACGAGACAGATGGGCCTCTCGCGCCGGATACGAAGGGCCTCTCGCACCGGCCTCGAATGACCTTTCGCCCCGGACACGAGCGAAACAATTGTCCAATCGCGCCTGGGCCGAGTAGGTTTCTGCTCTGGGCCACGCGGGTGGTCAGACATACCGTAATCATATGGCCTGTCGAGAGCACAGGCTGCTCAATGATCTGAGGATCGCTGTTCGGTTGGTACAAAGCACCAAACCCACTCTCGTCGGTTCCGGCAACAAGAGGAATATCGATTTTGAAGCCAATCCATGGATCAGCATCGGGCATTGTCGACCTGACAATAAAAAGTTTGACCTCGCTCTCCAGAGGGATCAAGTCGTGGCCGCCGAGAAATGGGCCTCCAACCTCACCAGAGATCGAAAGCGCTGCCTCTGCCAGCTGCCTTGTCTTGCCAGAGTTGGTCTTTGCTGTCTGATTTCCAGCCTCCTTGCCTGCCTGCTTCGCGCCCTGCTTTCCACCCTTCTTGTTGGTCATTGTTGGTTGAGACATCTTGACCGAGTTGTGATTGCTGATCGGCATCAGTTAGCTTTGCTGCTCGGAGCTACCGTACATACGATCACCTGATACTTACTGTCGCTGAAATTCGTCGACGGAATATCTTTGAAGTTAAAAAACCTCAAAAAACTGTTTGGTGTCAGGCACCAACCAGAAAAGATATCCGAAGAAAAGAAAAACAACTACACTCTCCCTCCTCAATCTCGTCGTCGCACCCACTCACACCAACCTGGCCTCGCACCTAGCTAACTGCCGACTACTCCTCCAAGCCACTAGATGCTCCGAAGAACAAAGAGCGTCCCGGCGCAAACCGAAGACGCCTAGTGAAATGGAAAAAGTAGCCCCGCAAATGGAAGTTAGCCCCGCCGTCGTGAAATATATGGGACAAAATCAAGCAAGCTTGAATTTCGTCAGAAAGCTATCTAAGGTCTGCCGATGTCGCGGTTGATCTGGCGCAGACTTTGTTGAAAGAGAAAAAAAAATGAGAGAGAAACAGAGAATTCGAAATTCGAGTCGCAGGAAAGTGCGTACCCTAAGGAAAGGGCCAGATGATGGACAGGTGGTTTGTGTGGGCCCCACTTTTATCCACAACCTGCACACCTTTGCAGCCAATCAGGGAAACAAGATATCCAGCCAATTGACAAGGCTGACGCTCCCCGTCCTCCCCTTTTATTTTTTTTTTGGGAAAAGGTGGAATGGGTGAGGTCAACTCAAAAGGTGGACGCAGATTAGAGCGAGGCGACGATTGCGTAACTTGGGCATTTTTTGTCATTTTTGCCTTGAAGATATCCCCCCCCCCCCACCCCCCCCCCCAAAAAAAAAGATGATCAACTGGAATTAAGCTCTACATCACAGCGCACTGCGTTCAGCAGAGTATTTCGTCTTGTTCCTCGTCGACCCGGGAGTTTATTCCAGGCAGCAACAAGCCACAGAGACCCAGCACAACCACTGAATTTTAAAGAACCCCCCCCCCCCCACAACTCCTCCCTCCCAAGTGTTTGATATGATCAGCGCTACCAGTGCTGGCTGTCTCGATCGTGATTTACTGGCTGCAGGAAAGCAAGGCGGTCCATAACTTGGTTTATCTCTGTGAAAGATGGAGCAAAAAAGATGTTAACGAAAAAGGCACTCGACTCTGCACCTAAGAAGCAATTGAACACGACAGAAAGGGTGTGTCGGGTCGATGCATTACTTTGGATTAGTTCTAGGACAATGAGTACCTTACCTACCTTAGATAAGATAGGTATTAGATACCTAATTACATCCCCCCCTTCAAACCCACTCCCTCAAAACCTCAACCTTCTCACACCCTTCCAGCCCCTCGGGTTTCCCCTCCCCAACCCCCCAAACCAGGCTCTCGTACTGGTAAGTCGCCCAGACGGTCCGGCAGATCCACCACCTGCTCCACTCGGACCCGTCCTCCTCCAGCACCAGCCTTCCCGCGGCGGCGTCGAACCCGACGCTCTCCCCCGAGGGGCCGGGGTACAGGTACGCCATCCACCCGCTCCTGACCCTGCTCTCCTTGAAGAGCAGGCTGCTGTCGGCTATCCCCGTGCCGGGGCCCCACTCCCACACCAGGTTGTCGCCGGGGCACGGGTACGTCCCCGCGCTGGCGCTCGAGTTCAGGTAGAAGCGGGTCGAGACCTCGTTGGGGACGTAGTCCTGCCCGTACTTGTCCGCGTACCACGCCGAGGTGACCAGCTGGCGGAACGGAGGGCCGGCGTGCGAGGAGATGAGGATCGTGTTGTTTAGCCTGGCCGAGTCGGAAGAGCGGAGCCGGAGATGAAAGGGGGCGGATTTGGTGTAGGGTGCGCAGGAAGGTTCGGTCGGATCTGATGAGTCTTGGGCCAGGGAGAGGGCGCCCAGGAGGGAGAGGAAGGTGAATGTTGGGAGGCGCATTTTGTTTATTTATGATTATTATTTTTTCTCCCAGACTTGATTGACAGCCGCGAAGGTAGCATATGGTGTAGAGGCGTAATTGTTGACTTTAGATTGTCCAAGTATTAAGGGGAAAAGAAGGGGCTAGATGGGTAGGTACGTGGCTGATGTTGGCACGGTGATGATGCTCCCTCCTTTTTATGCGTTAATTATTCGGTTCACTAAGGTAGGTGCACTGCTGGTGAAAAATATAACTTCTGTGTGTGAGGGGTTTTTTTTTCGTATCACGAACTCAGAAGCTCGTGTATGCGTCCACTAGATGCCGAGTTGAGTGGATTTTCTGTGTTACTTGGTTGGTTGAAGTAGTATCATTGACTGTTTTGGTCAGGTGAGGAGGGAGGGGTAACAGTCCAAATTACATCACGACAAAACATTGAGGCGCGAATAAGAAAGCATGTGAGTTTTAACTCGTATTGGGCAACACGATAGGTGACCGCCGGTCGTTGGCAGTAATTTAGCTCAAAATCAGGGAGGACTGGCCCACCCACATTGCAGTTTTAATTTGGCTAAATGCAGTCGTGTAAGATTCTACAGTGCTTGGATGTAGCCACGATACGCCGATGCGATTGTGTGGTCTCGTATTCAGGATGTCCAACTGTGTTCTCAATATTCCGAGAATAAGATACATCTGAATCCTACTATCGACAAAGTGAGTGAATCTTATATCCTAAAGTCCCCAGAACCGGGAATGACACCAGCCGGGGAGTCCCCTGTTAACCTTTGGTGGAGATTTCCTTAGCGCAAACCCCGAGGATGATTCTAGTGGCTTGGCTATCGACGTTTATTACAACAACATCTCTTGGAGTACCTTAATCTTGACTTGTTTTGCTGATAGTCTATTTTATTTGAGAACGAGAGCCCTGCGGAACACACCCGAGATGGATTCCCCCTCGTCAAGTCCAGATGTTTGCATCCCACCCTGGGATTTGTCGGTGGCCCACAATAGTGATCGACTTGACAAGCTCATCCAGCTCCTTCTTCTCTTCTGTTGTCAAAGTAACGTGTTTCGAGTTCTCATTGACACGGTCAGGATACGTAGCACCCGGAATAGGAATTATAATTCCACTATTGTCGGTCTCGGACCAGGCGCGCACCCAGGCAATGGCGACCTGGGCAGGAGTGACGCCCTTCTTGGACGCAAACTTCTCAATTTGCTCGACGATGTGGAGGTTCTTGTCAAATGTCTGTAGTAAAAAAGAAGATCAAAACGTCAACAGCCGCAACTTCAAGATGGGACCAAGGGTCGCTCGACAAACCTCAGGTTGGAAGCGCCCAAACATTCTCCGTGCATCGTTTTGGGGAACATCTTCCAAGCTCTTGATCTTGCCTGTCAGGAACCCATATCCCAAGGGAGCATATGCCAACATCGCAACATTGTGATCCTTGGCAGCTCGGGCAACTCCGTTATCAAACATCTCTGTGCTCCAGAGGGAGAACTCGATCTCGACAAACTTGATGGGAGCAACAGCCGCGGCGCGATTGATGGTCTCGGCGCGCACCTCGGAGAGGACGATGCCTCCAATCTTGCCTTCATCCATTAGCTCCTTCAACGCGCCAACGGTTTCCTCGACGGGGACGTTCTGATCGATGCGAGCCGGGCCGAATGCATCTATGCTCTTTACTCCTCCCAGTATTTGGTTGCATTCCTCCCAGCTGGCCCGGACGCCGTCGCGGGTTGTGGTGGGTGTCCATTTGACTCCGTCAGCGCAGCCACGAATGGCGAGGGTGACTTTTGGAGCATCCTCGGGATACTTTTGGAAATATCGCTTGATGAGCTGGAGACCGGCGGTAGGAGGTTCTGGGGGCAGGCCATAGATGGAGGAGCTGGACCAGATAGTGGCCCCGGCCTCGATGGCGGCTTTCATGGCGGGGAATGCTTCATCGTCCGGGACGAGCCTGTTGCGCCAGCTAAATCCCAAAAGGCCAAATCCTGTGTGGGGAAGGTTATTTCTGTTGGAGGGCATCGCGGTGGTCTTGGGAATTCGGTGATGAAAGTGGTGGTCCTGATGTCGAAGCATTGGGAAACGGATTGAGTGGGCTCGGTCTGGCCATCTTTAAAATACTTGCTGGTTTGGAGCTTGTCTCTAGGAAAGACGGGAGCCGTGGTAAACAGTCGGCTTTTCGCAACAAGCCGTGCTCCTTATTCCGATTCTTTAAATGGAATCTTGGCAACCATTATATCTCTCCCGATGGAGTTTAAAACCCTCCGGGACTTAACACCGCAACATTGTGTAGATGGACCTTGTTTTATCCTGGAAAGAATTGTAACATATTGAACTTCTTCTCTGCTAGTTGGGATCGATTAATTTGAGTCCCTAAAGATCACTTGAAAACACATAATTTTGTGGTTTCGACGGTCATGATCCGCTTTACTTGTCGGTACTATGCACAAAAACGCCGTTTTCCCCAGTGGCTGTTGCGCGATGCCAAGATAATGCTTCTCCTTGTTCGGACCTGTCAAACCACGTGTAGGGTAGGACTTTCTGTGGCCAATGTTGGGGTTGCGGCACGGGCACATCTAAGCTGCCTTACCCCCCACACGGCTTTATTCCACATACCAATGCTTATCCCCATCTTTTGTCGCGCAAATGTCTTATTCCGGTCCGCTAAATCCATCAGGCGTGTGGTTCAGTGGCACAGGGAAAGTTGGCAATCTTCTAGATTATGCATGCGCGGTGTTCCAACCACTGTCTATAGATCAAAGACGAACAGATACCCAGTGAAAAATGAGGATTATCATTCCATCCACAAAATACCAAACTTCCGCTACAAGAACACCGACTGGACATCAACCCCGTATTTCGCAGGCCTGCTCCTTCAGCAGGCAAGACTGTTCTCATTGAGTCGCTACCCGCAACCTCAAGGACTGCTAGACCTGACATTGTTCTCGCGTACGCATGCAAAGGAGCAAGCCGAGACACTGCCATTGCTGGTCGTAACGACGTCATTATAAGGACAAAGGCATTCCGGGTAGCGGCTTCATGTCGATCGCCAAGATCTAGAAGCTCTGTCCTGAAGCCTGAACTTCTCGACGACAACAGTGTGTAAATCACCCTTTGAAAGGCTTGGCGAAAAGTGGCAAGGGTAAAAGTGGCGGTAGATGTATGAAGTAGAAGTCCAAGGCGTAGCAGTGGGTCATTCATGTGGTAATTAGTACTGGCCCTTTGTGTTGGGTTGATCAGAGAATGCTACTGTCAATAAACGATAATTTGTGGCCTTAGCCCTAACGCCCCGTGTAAGCTTCATGATTTCAACGTCCGAGGTTACTGTGCTGTATATCACAGAATACCTCACGGCTCGACAACACTAGCCCAGTGTTTTAGTGAAAATAAGATTCCTCACTGTTTCTTTGCATCAGGCAAAACGAAAAACGCCCATTTATATGGAGATAGATATTTGGCCCCAAAAAAAAATTTGCCAGATTGATTTCGTCCAGGCTCGAACTGGAGACCTTCAGTGTGTTAGACTGACGTGATAACCAACTACACCACGAAACCTGTGCATTGTTTAAAGCTGATGATTTGCGTCAAATATTATATTCTTGTATGCCCAAAATTCCAAGTATTCCGGGTGTGTGTTGCACACGACCCTTTTTCTGAGCATTTTGACTTAAGTTACGGTGGGCGTGCCAAGAGGTGGCGACGGATTTTTTTCCTCCACTGAGTAAGGTAGGTTACCTGGGCAAGATCTTTCTAAACTTGCGGATCGAGGGTGGTGGTGTGCTGCCCGAGTCAACACCAGTTCAACTCGGGTTGGCTTGCACCTGCATCAGTCAAACAAATAACCACTTTGAGCTGGCTTCTTGATAATTTACGATTGCACACTGAGTTTGCACACCTCGATAGGAATTGCAGAGAATTCAAGTCCAGCGGAAGCTGTTCGCTACTTCTTCTGGGTATTGCATTCCTAGAAGCGTATGCTAAGGAAATAAGCTGTGTCACGTGTGTTGTTCACCCATTGATGCATGTCGAAACAAGCTTTTCAAAGCCCGTACGGAGGCGTTGTCGTGACACTTAAAGCGCTGTTAGGGCCGACCACAGCGTCACCGCCGAGACCTTGGATGCATCGCCAAGCAGCGGAGGGATCACTTGGGCCGCCGAGCATTTTGGGAGAGGCTGACCGCGCTCAAGGATACAAATGCTCGTGCCAAGAAAGCGAGTGGAATCAAACCAAGTGGGGACTTGAGGGTGTGGTGCACTTGTTGGCAGTCAATTGAGGTGCGAGTATGTCAAGAGATGCTGTAGTGGTAAGTGTCTTTGAAAAACTGGCTGAGTTCGTTCTATTACCAGAGTGAAGTCTTCAGATATAGGTATTTGGTGGTTGAAACGGGGGAGATCAAAGTGGGTGCCGTTCGACCTACCTCCCCAGCGCACACTAGTAAACAAAACAAATCATGAATGACGGCTAGGTTACGAATTGTTTTTTATTCCCGAACTCGCTTCCGGAATCCAAATTTCCGTCAATCAGAGCTCTCAATTCCTCTAAACCTGGAGGTTTCCAAACTAAACACTGCTACTTTGACTAGGGATATTCAAGGCTTGTCTATTTTTGGTTTTTGCATTTTTTCCACCGCAGTCGTTAAGCGACTTTTAAACTTTCATTCCACGAATAACTTCAAGATGCAGGGTCGCAAGAAGGAGGGGATGGAAACCATTATCCCGGATAATGGACCCGGGTCATCATCTACATGCCGTTTGGGGAAAGGCGGCTCAGAGTACTACCTACCTGGCCTATAAACCTCGCGATGGTATATATGTCGAGCCGGTTAAGCTTTTTTCGACTGCACGTAACCCCAACACATCACAGGCGCCTTGTTCAGCTTTGAGCAGTCTCTCCATGATGAAGCTTCTCACTCTCAGTTTCCTCCTCACGGCTGCTGGGACACTTGCCAGTGTTACCCTCCCTCCCGGTGTCCCGCGATCACTTGAGGAGTTTCGCCAAAAAACCCCACAACGGCATTCTCACCCAGCAAAGCCCCGCAAAATCGTCCGGATTAGATCGTCGCGACACGACACTGATGATGTAGCCGACGAGTTTCTCGCTGGCATCAAGAAAGCAAACCACGGTGGCACGCTCCTTCTCCCCAAGGGCAAGCAGTTTATCATTGGCAAACCGCTTGATCTCACTTTCCTTAACGATGTGCACGTCCAACTCGACGGAGAGATCAAGTTCACAAACGACACGGCTTTTTGGCAAGCGAACGCTTTCCACCACCCCTTCCAGAACAGCATCATGTTCTGGAAATGGGGCGGAAAGAACATCAAGATCTCTGGCGAGGGT
Source organism: Cladorrhinum samala (assembly GCA_033576145.1). Classification (NCBI taxonomy): domain Eukaryota; kingdom Fungi; phylum Ascomycota; class Sordariomycetes; order Sordariales; family Podosporaceae; genus Cladorrhinum; species Cladorrhinum samala. Next base: position 383,506 of record MU864936.1, on the reverse strand, counting down.
GTTCTCAACGGCAACGGGCAGAGGTGGTGGGACGAGTTCTCGGGCAAGCAGATTTTAGACGATGATAATACCTATCTGCGTCCCATTCTCTTCTACGCCGAGAATGCCACAGGGATCGATATCGAAGGCCTTCACTTGAAGGATTCGCCGTGCTGGACGACCTTTTTCGTGACGTGTAAGTTTTTTCCCGCAGGCATTCATTCATAGGTAGACGAGGGATAACTGACATAGGCCTCAGCCAAGGATATCTCCCTCCGAGACGTAGCCTGCACGGCTCAGTCAACCAACTCGTCATCTCACCCGGCAAACACCGACTTCTTTGACTCACTCAACGTGGAGCACGTCACGGTGGAGCGAGCTTGGGTCGATATTGGCGACGACTGTTTCTCTCCCAAATCCAACGCCACGGATCTGTACGTTAACAACATGGTATGCAACGGCACTCATGGCCAATCTATGGGCTCGATAGGACAATACGCAGGGGAGTTATCATTCATTCGCGACGTGGTCATTCAGAATGTCGTGATGCTTAACGGCCAGCACGGCGCCCGCCTCAAGTCCTGGGCCGGCCCGAACATCGGATACGGATTCATCGACAACGTCACGTTTAGAAATTTCTGGAACGCCAACAACGAGTACACTGCTTTTCTGGACTCGTGTTACTTTAATGTGAGTGGCTGGCTCCCTTTGTTCTGGCCCTTTATTCTGCCCCTTTCCTCCGGTGATACCTTCAAATGAATAACCCTAACCCTGACCCTTTTTAGATTAACGAGACAACCTGTGCCCAATACCCGTCCAAGACAAACATCTCAAACATTCTATTCGAAAACTTTACAGGATACAGCTCCGGCAAGTACGGTCGGGCGGTTGCCAGACTCACCTGCAGCCCCAATGCTGTCTGCGAGAATATTCAGTTCAAGAACTTCAACGTGACTTCGCCTTGCGGAGGTGAACCGATTGTCATCTGTGATGGAATTTCAGGAGATATCGGGATCCCATGTTACAACTCGACATCTCCGGAAGCAAAGGCAGCGCTTAAGGACAAATGTACGACGGCCATGGCGCCGTTGCCCAGCGCTACACCCTGGTGAAGATTGCTGGATTCACCCTATGAATAAATAGGCAATGCTTGGTTTTGAGTCTTTTCAACCACTTAATCAATTTGCCTTGCAAAGCGATTTTGATAGAAGCTTTTATATAAAATATATACCTATTGGCCAGCTTCTTTTCCTGCCTTGATGGGCTTTGTGATGATATTGGCTAAATCTCTTGACAACACACACTGTCGACTGTTCCTTTTTTTCCTTTTCTTTTTCCTTTTTCTTTTTCTGTCTCTTTATGATTTTCGCGTGTATCCACATCACCTACCACGCCTTCCACAGATTTTACAGTTTACACTTATCTAAAGATAACATTCAAAGCTAGTTTGATAGCTCTATTTCCTCCCAACTAGCAAGTTTCAAGCAATCAGAATCTAGCTTATCGTGGTTACCCCCGTGCTCCCGTGCCCCTGCCTCCTCCCCTTTCCCCCTTCACTTTCCCCTTCCCCTTCGCCTCCTCTTTCCCCTTCACCTCCCCTTCCCCATCCACACCGTCCCAAAACTTCTTCTCGGACTTCTCGGGTAGCTAAGGTAGCTGAGTTTCCAATAATAACCCCCCTCACCAAGCTTAGCCTGTATGCCCCAATTAATCCTGGTCAGGTTTTGTCCTTCCGTCCACCGACGATTTCGGCTTCGTATCGCCACTCACAGCGAGAACGGGCGTTTCCACTCACTTTCCTGAAATAAGTATTTAGGCCACTTTCTCGCGGAGAGCCGGCAGTGCAAAAGGTGGGATAATAATTGTCCCCTGCCCACGAGTAATGCTGTGGCTGTGGTGATGCCCTCTCCACTTCTCACCAACTCATCGGTGGCCCCAGCTTCATCCTGGTTTATTACCTACAAAATGCATTCAAGAGCAGAGGAATTGTCATGTCACAGTAATAGCTACCGTGATATTTACCCAGTCTAGAGTGGCTCATGCAGCTGAGGTATAAAAGACTCACCCTCGTCGATGAAAAAGAGCGTTCGAAACCTCTAAAACTTGTGCTCAGATTCTTGAGAATAATTGGTCATATTTAAACGAGATAAATTTGGATAGCCTTGGGCTGCTAATCATGGCTACTTGTAAGTGTTTATCGTTGTCTTTTGGGTATATTATTGAAAGAATACCCATCTTGCTAGGCCATGCAACTGCTAATTCAGCATTCTTCGTTTGCCGCTTTCCAAGGTTGTGAGGACTGCTCTGCCGCGGCCGATCTCCGTGAGGAATTGGAAAAACACCCTTTGCCATCCATCGCTGCAGCCACCATCGATTCGAGAGTCATGACGGCCCAAGAGACAACCAAACAAGCCCAGGCCGTCTTGATTCATGACGGCGCCCCACCTAGTCACACCGGCCACCTGACGGGCGGAATGTTTGCCCGCATGGCCCGCCGCGGAGCCGGACAGGTATAAACCGCTCGCTGACGAGAAGGGGTTCCAGGTTCTCGACCCGACCCACCCTCGAGATAACCTCTGCCACAGCGTGCTCGAGCGGCGCGGGGGGCCACTGCTTTGACGTTGGCGGGGTGAAAGCCATCGTCGAAGAGGGAGGAGGGATAGGGTCAGAGTGAAAGAGGGTTTCGAGATTACTGTCGGAGTGGACGGAGAGGGGACTAAAGTTTGCGGACGGGAGCGAAGAGGAAGCCGACGCGGTGGTCTGGTGCATCGGGTTCGCCGACGCGAACGGGAAGCACAAGGCCAAGGAGGTTCTCGGTGGGCGGCGGGATCAAAGAGCAATAACAACAGCCCCCACCGCCGGGGTTTTGGGACCCGACGAGATCGCAAGCAGGCTTTGACGACACCTTTGGGTTCGACATTGAAGGCGAGATCAGAGGCATGTGGAAGCGACAGGCGAGGATGGATAACTACTGGTGCATGGGCGGGAGCGCCCAAGCATCATTGCTATCACTCCAAGACGGTGGCGCTGCAAATCAAGGCCGAGCTGGAAGGCAAATTGCTGCCTGCTTACAGAGATACTCCCCTCGCTTTTAAATATCTCATCTGCCTAGATACGCATTTTTTCCCGCGATTCCTTCCAAGTGAAATATGTACTGTACATGTATATGCCTGTACGAACATAGAAATCAATATTGCACTGCCTTCCCCCGTCACTCTCTCAAAGCTTGCTATCAACCCACTTCGGCTTCCTCTTCTCAACAAAACTCCTCGTCCCCTCCCTCATGTTCTCCCCTTTATCAATCCTTCCGTAGATACCCCTCTCCACAATCTCGGTGGCCAGAACGGGCCCGACGCCGCCTTCCCATCCCAGCCTCAGCCCTTCCCTGCTGACCAGGACCGCGTCGGGAGAATTGCCCGCCACCTCCTCGGCCAGCTTCAGCGCCTCCTCGACGACGTCTTGCCCCTCGGCCGTGGTGAAGTTCACCAGCCCCCACTCCTTCATCTGCTGGGGCGAGTACCCTATCCGCCCCAGCAGCGCCATCTCCCCGGCCCTCTGCCTCCCGACCGTCCTGATCAACCTCGGCAGCGCCCCCGCGAGCGCGACGACGCCCTTTGTGACCTCTGGCAGGCCAAACTTTGCTTTTTGCCCGTCGGCGATGACCAGGTCGCAGTTGATGGCCATCTCCATCCCGCCTCCGTAGCAGAGCCCGTTGACCGCCGCCACGATCGGCTTCTTGCCCAGGCGGTTCGACAGCCCGCCGAACCCTTCCGGGGTCCACGAGGTGGCGGTGCCTCCTTCGGCTTGCTTGGAGGACGAATCGCCGGCATTGCTGTTCCTCGTGTCCCATTCCTTCAGGTCCGCGCCGGCGCAGAACGCCCTCCCGGACCCGGTGAGCACCGCGCACCGCAGGTAGGGCTGCGAGTCGTACCAGTTCCAAACATTCGCGAGGGCCAAGTGCTGCGATGAAGGGATGGCGTTTAGGGATTTGGGACGGTCGAGGGTGACGAGGAGCACGTGTGGGCGGGGGAAGGTGATGCGCGTATCAGCCACGGGTGGAGGAGGGCAGGTGAGTTGGGTTGGGAGAGTCATCTTGATGGCAGTAGTGGTGATGCAGAGTAGATGGAAGAAGCGATGACGATAAAAAATATAAAATGGAATTGATGAATAAATGCCAGGAATTCCAGAAAATCCGATTGAAAGAAGAATGCAATTCCTGTTTACATAAGTCGTCTTTGGCCAAATATAACCCGAGTTCGAGTACTAGTTTCCCTGTATCCACACGCCGAAACAACCGTCATTTGGTTGGGGTGTTACTGTACGCAGACAAAAGTTGGGGATTGGGTGTGCGGGCGAGGGGCACAGCGGGGATGCATGCCGAGGCACAACCCGGATCTCCAACTCCGCAGCGACAGGGGGAGAGAGAAGAAGCTGTTGACGATAGGAATCCAACATGATCACAATGCTAAAAAAAAAAAAAAAAAAACCATATGCGCATTTTCCAACAGGTGCAAATTAGGCTAGTGAACAAGTAAGAGTTTTTTTTTTATAAATCAAAAATACAGGGAAACCGCTGAAAACGCAAATACTGTTTGAGATAAGACTGCCTGCCTTATCCTTCTCAACAAGAAAGTCCAGATTTGAGCTTTTGTCTCCGTCGCCTTTTACACAACTCGTTCGGACAGCCTATTTCTACGCCGGCAATCCTCGCTTCTCACTCTCGGTAAAGAAAATGACCATGCGCCATAACTTCTTGACCAAATCCTCCGCGTCCTCATCCAAAGCTTCTCCAAGCGTTTCTACAAGCTCAGCAGGCTTCTGATGCTTTCGCAAATGCTCCTCAACCACGTCCACCAAGAACTGTTCCTGCACACCCAAGTACTCGACCACCTTCTTCTCCACGAACGGTCGCAACTTCTCCCGGATTATGCTCTCTTCAAGATAATCCCACTTGACGTCCCAAGCCCACAAACCTTCCTTGTCCACCGGAATCTCTTGCGCCAAAGCCCGAACAGCATTCTGGATGTCTTCCTCGGACATGGTCTTGGTGTCGGTGATGGGCTCGAACTTGATGGGAACCAGTTGTCTCTTGGTGGTCGCCTCGTTCTCCTCGTTATCCAACAACCCTTCAACCTCTGCGACAGTGCGCCGCGCTGTAGACTTCTGAGCAACCCGCTGAACGGCAGCCCCGAACGAGATGGTGACTCGCTGAGGCGCTGCGGGAGCTGCGGGACGAGCCTCCATTTCTTGAGCTTGCCGATCCAAGAATGAGTCCGCCAGGTCCTTTGCTTGAGCCATGTCAGCCTCGGCCCTGCGGAGCTCAGCCTCCTCGGCTCGTCGGTCCTCTTCATCATGGCCGGCTTCTGTGCTCCGGAAGGCTGTTCGTTCCCGGATCCACTGGCCGTGATCGCGATAGTAGAGGTGCACCTTGCGTGCCATCTCCTTGTCGTCGTCCCAATTCTTATCCTTCTCCAACTGTTCTTCGACGCGCCGGGCAAGCCCTTCTGTGTCTTCCCTCTCCCTGGCCCGTTCTCGATCCAGGGCGGCGGTGCGTTGGCGCTCTCGGTTCGCCCACTTGCGCTCCGCTTCCAAATACACTTTCTCGTCCTCTGCACGCTGCTTTGCAAGTTCTCTCTCATACAGCTCGTCGTCGTCCGCGTCAGTGTCGTCTTCGTCCTTGAATTGTGTGCCGTGACCGTTAGTAGTGCCGCCGTTGACAAAGTCGATGCGATTTTGACCTCTTGGGCCTGTTGGCGCATTAGGCGCTCCAGGTGCACCACGGGGGCCGAGCGGAATGTTATTGGAATTGCTAGGCGGCGGCGAATCGAGGCGGGACCTACGCGGCGCCCCATTCCGCTGGCGTTCCATTTCCTCAAACTCTTCCTCCTTCCTGAGCCGTTCCAGATCCCGACGATTACTACGCTCTCTGAATGCTGCTATTTCGGCGGCTACAGTTGCCCGCATCTCCTGGGGAATGTCGGCCAATTCGTCTTCGGGAGCAAGCGGAATGTTGATGACTTCCACGTTGTCTCCCATGGCGTTCCCCCCGCTGCCCATGGCCGTATCACCGTCTGCATCCTGGGCTCGAGGGTAAAACAGATTCCGGATAAACTGCTTAAGCGCCTGCTTTGCATCGTGAAGCCTCGCGTCAAACTGCGAATCATCAGGAAGGTTCTCTTTCCAAGACTCAATGTACTTGATCGTGCTCGGATCGACCTCAACCTGCAACTTCACCTTCTCAATGTCCTCAAACTTGTCCTCCTCATCCGCGGGCGGGTTCTCGGTCGGCGTTTGCTTCTTCACGGGCACCTCGATGTCTTTGAGTAACTCTACTGCGGCAGCAAGTGATTCGGGATCTTCGTACTGTGCAAATCCAAATAAAGCCCCCTTGTGTTCTGAGAGGTGGGACTGCGCCGAGTCGAACCTTCGCAGCCTTCCGACCGTGTTCAGCAGCTTCTGGATGTTTTCCTCGCCGCCGAGGCCTTGGGGGATCTTGTGGACAAAAATTGTCCGCAAGCGCTCTTCTGGCGTGGGAGGTACCAGATAGTGAATCGTCTCCCTCATCTGGGCGCGCGACTGTTCCACATTCCGATCGGAGCCCAAGCCGGGTCGAGCCGATGCGGGCGTCTGCGAATCTCTGCGGTCGGTTAGGGAGTTTCCGGGTTTCGTCGGGGCTGACAACGCGCCGAGTCGGATCACGGGGGCGTTGAAGTTGATGTTTGGCAGGTTCGGGGGGGCTTGGAATGACGCAGGAAGGCCGCTTGGTCGATTAGCTTGAGCAGAAGTATTGAGCTGCTGGACACCGGGAGGTGGTGCCATTCCAGGGGCAGAGGACATGCCTGGAGGAGGACCTGTGACCGGTGTGGTAAGCATGGAGAGTTGCGGGCAGTGGTGAGGACATCAACACAACAAACATACCTAGACCCGGCGGCGGTACCATGCCCGGGGGCGCGTGAGCTGCGCCGGGGTATGCCGCGAAACTCGGGGGAGCGCCATAGGGAGGTGCTAGAGGATTATCAGTCAGCATCCAGGCATCCAGGGAAGCATCTCGAGAAAAAGACTGCAACCGCGGATGGGTGTTATTTCCATCTTGGCGAAGAGCGAGGACGGACGCACCTCCGTATGGGTTGTGATTGTACGCCATGTTGGCGATGTGTTATCGAAAATGTTCAAATATTGAGTCGTGTTAAAATGTCAAAATTTCGTGTCGGTTTTCGGAATCGTGATTAAAAAATTCTCGATTGCGGCAGCAGAATTGGCGGGGGAGATTCTCGTCTTATCGAAACTCTGGTTTACTATCGTCGCGATGCAATGCGACCAGCAAAAAAGTTGAATCAGAAACAGAAGGACCGCGATTCGATGGAGCTTTGGGAAAGCGCACGGTCCACCTTGCTTTGCATGTGGAGGACGGACCCTTCAAAGTGCAGGAACCCCACCAAAAAAAAGAATTCGGCTGAACATCGGATGTGGCCCTCAGCAACCAAAAGTTGAAAGCTGGAAAGCCACAAGTTGAGCGAAATAATTTCGTAACGGCCCGTCCGATTCGGCAACAGCCGCCCCAAGAGCAGCGACGGCTTCTTTCTGAAAATCATAAACTCGATCCCCCGAACCCGACACTACTGTCCGGGGAACGGGCGGCTTTGCAGGACACTCGGCCACTTTTCAATTTGGTCAGAGAGGGGATACCTATCACTAAAATCCATGACCAATTGAGGTTGCAAGTGAGCTCCTACACCTCTTTTCCTTTAGTTTATCACCATTACCAAACCCCACCTAACAAAAGCCCAAAGTCAGCTCTCTCTCTTTTTTTTTTTTTTTTTTTTTGTTCTGTTCCCTTCGACCCTCAGAACCCATAATGGAACTCGGTCGAGCAGCCTGCCGCCTCGCCGGCGCGCGGGCTTTCCTCCGGCCCTCCACCTCCACCCCTCAACAGATCCGCATCTTCACTTCCGACTCGAGCCCCCTCTCCGCAGCGGCCGGAGCTGCCGTCGCTTCCTCCCCCCGCGACAGAGTCGTCTTTCGTGCCCCCTCGGCCAGCCAAGTCCGCGCCGAGTCCCTTCGCGAGAAGCTCGAGGCCCGGGCGCAAGAAAAGCCGTTACCCCCGAGGCCGACCCCCATCCCGCACGTCAACTTGTGGACCCGACCGCGCAGCCAACAAAACAGCCCCGCCGGCGCGGCCAGGTCCCCGCTCACGGGCTCAGACCTCCTGGCCAGCATCCGGAGCGACGTCGACAGGTCCACGTCGAACCTGGCTCAGGGCGGCGGCGGCGGGCCGGCGACCGGGATGGCGCTGTTCCAGATATCCGACTTTTACAAGAAGCACAACATGTCGCACGTCGAGATGCGCCTGCGGCCGTCGACGGGCAGGACGGTCAGCGTCCACGGCGCCATGGACGTCGCGCGGGCCTTCAAGGTCCTCGAGGGGCACTGCAGGGCCAACAACATCAAGAGCGAATCGAGGCAGCAAAAGTTCCATGAGCGCCCGGCGCTCAAGAGGAAGAGGTTGAGAAGAGAGAGGTGGAGGGACAGGTTCGGAGCTGGGTTCAGGGCGACGATCAGCCGCGTCATGGAGCTCCGTGGACAAGGATGGTAAATGGAATCATGAAAGAGTTAAACGGAACAAGAGGAGGGGAAAAAATCAGGGAAATGTGTATAAACTGGGTGGATGGGACTAAGGCATTACAAAAAAGAAGAATCAAGGAAGGGAGAAGGTGATTGGGTTAGGGTTGAGTGGGGAGTGTATATAAAATAATTATACACAGAGAGAGGGACTGCTCGGCTAGATATATGACAAGAGGCTCCCTGTAACAAATATGTAAAACCACCTATCATTCTGTTGCTGGATCCAAAACATAGACAAGAATGCACAAGAAAAGAAGAAGAAAACGATTTGTTTTCTTCGGTTTTACTCGATTGTCTATCTGATGTGCAGCTGAACCGCCAAGGCCATCCTTCTTCATTGCATAATAACCTGACACCCTCTTCAAGAGCAGCCTAACCGCTATTTTGAAGAGTCTACACTCACATCCGTCATAATTCACTTCAGCTCACCATTATCATTCATCAGATAACCAATATCCCACTACTCCCAGCCCCACGAATACCTCCTCCCCCCGGCGGGCGTCCCAATAGGACTGGTAGCAATCTTTGGCCGACTCATAAACACCGCTTCGTAATCATTATCCTTGCCTTCCTCCAACAACTCTTCCACAATCAAGGTCGTCGTGTTCCCTACTCCCTCATCCTCGTCGTCCTCGCCCAACGGAGGGAAGCCGCCGGCCCTCTGGTTAGCAGGCGTAGCAGGCATCTTTGCCTTCTTCAGCGACCTCCGTCTTTCCAGCTGCGCTTTTTGTCGAGCGGCTTCATACCCCGCCATACTTCTTTGGGTGCGGGCTACTAGGTCTTGGTACCCTCCTGACGGGGTAGGGGTTTCCGCCGCCTCGGTGGTGAAGGATTGCCGGGTAGGGGAAGGGGGCGTAGGTACGATGATGGGGTTTCGGGTTGGTTTACGGACGGTAAGCAAGGGGTCGGGGGATGGATCGGCTAGGCGATAGTTGTCTTCATCGCCCGGGGTGACGTCGTCATGGTCCTGCTCTTGCTGAACCCTGAGATTGGCTTGTGAGGTTTTGCGCGCCATGGAGAGACGAGTGCGTTCGGCAAGTGAGAGCGTGTGCCGCGTCTTCTTGACTGGTGACGGGGAGGCGGCATTTACTGAGGTGAGAATTCGGTTGGCTTGTTCCTGGGTTGGCGACAGGCAGGAGTCGGGAGAAGATGGAGGATCTGAAGGTGGCTCTGGGTCTGGTGAAGGCATACGAGGCGGAGAGTGGGGAACGGGAGGGCGAGGGGGGGTGTTCTGATTGGGACGGCGGGGAGGCGAGTTGCGATTCTGCACGCGAGGGGACGATGGGTTGAAGGAAGGTTTTGGTGGTGAGCTGAGCCGGCGTTCGGGTGTTTTGTTGTTGGCTTCCAGGTCGACCGGCTGCCGATTCCTCGGAGCGTTGGTGACGGTCGCTGCCCTTCGGAGACGGGAAGGGGTTGTTGGGGTTGGAAGGTCATCGTCAAAGTTCTGCGCCTTTCGAAGGATTGGCTCGAATACCGGCTCCAAACGGACCGGTTCCCGACGCTGCGGTAACGGGCGTACCAGGACGGGGTTCTTCTCGTGGTCGCTGATATCCGATATTTCCTCGCTCTCTGATTCAATGAGCGCGCCTGCTTCCTGTCTGTCCATTTCTGGTGTTCTCTGGAAGAAAGCAGGGATCTGAGGTTCTGGTGGACTAACGCCAGCTAGTTCTGCCTTGAGATTCTTGATCAAAGTCTCATATTCGTGATCAAAGTTGCTCTCTTTGGCGATTTCTAACTTCTTCAAACCAGTGCGGCTGACGTGGAGAGACTCGTGTCCTCTAAAGCCGAGGTCGATGCCCCTTTGCCTTTGTTGCCGTTCCGGTGCCTTGGCTCTTGTTTCTGGTTCAGTCTTGCCGAGCATCCTTTCTCGAAAACCCTGCCATCTCTGTAGGCGCTCTTTTTGGCTCTTGACCCTGTCGTCGAGTTGTTCCATCAGTCCGGCCGACCTTTCTTCGAGCTCACCCAATCGCCCAGACTGCATCCGCCGCCAGACTCTGTCAAAGGGGGCAGACAATACTCCGTCCTTTTGCCCATCGCTATCGCCATAAAGCAGTGTCTCTGTCCAACGCTCGTCTCCTGTCCAGTTGTTCCTTACGGTACGCCAAACATCGCGCTTGACCTGGTCCGAAATAACCTCCGCCTCTCCATTTTCTCGTGATGCCTTGGCCTGGTCTCGCTTGCGCGCAATGCTTTCTTCCTTGAGTGCCAGAAACTCCGAGAACTCCTTGAACCGAGCCCTCGCGGCATCCTTTTCTTCCAGCGAGCGGCGCAGCGATACCTTGTGCGCCAAGACCAGCACCATCAATTCCGCCCGCTCCCCCGAATAGCCTCTGTTCTCGAGCGCAAATGACTGCGCCAATGCGGGGTGTCCGGGCTCGTTGAGTTGTTGTTCCGCGACCACCTTCTTGAGTACCGCCGAAGAGAAAACAGCGAGCACTTCCTCCAGCCTTTCGCCCTTGCACTCGTCGAGCATTGTTTTGCGCACAACAGCATCGCGACCCAGCGCTCCATTCTTTTTTGCGAGCTCAAGGCTTCGCAGAAGCGCGGCGCGCAGATTCAGCGATTGAGCTTGATCGTTTGGCGGAAAGAAGGGCTGCAGCTTGTTCCGTGTCTCCTCGCGGTCCCACAGCTCAAAGAGGTGGTACAGCGCCCACTCGACGCATTGAACACGCTTCTTTTGACCTTGGCCGGCATCTTTGGTGCCGAATGTGAGGGGGTTAATGTCGGGCCAGTCCGGGCGCAAGTCGAAATCGAGGAGTCTGAGGTTCGTGAGGAAGAGAGACAGGTTGGAGATGGCGGAGACGATGCTTGGAGGGGCGGCGGAGGAGGCTTGCGCGGGCGGAGCAGTTATCGCAGCGGACGTGGAGCTCGGCGCACCAACCGGTGGTAGGATTCCTGTGGTTCCCGTTGTCCCACGGGCAGAGCTTAACGGCAATTGCTTGCTCAGATTGGAGGGGCCTCGGAGTGATCGCGTACGGGTGACAGAGGTAGTCGAGGTAAGGTTCGCCATGGCTGCAGCATGGCTTTGGTTGACCCGTGTGTGTGTACAATTGCTCGTTTTTGTTATCGGTAGGAAGCAATCCAGAAGGTCAATTGACGTCGATATCTACCGAGTTTTCGGTGCCAGCTGAAGGACGTAACGAATGTTTGGGCTGTAACGACAAAAAAGAAAAGAAAAAAAAAAGTGAGAGGAAGCAATGGCGCACACGTGGACCTCTGCCAGGTCGATTCGGTGTTGTTGGCAGGCAAGGTAACACCAATGCAGATAGATGCAGCTCGTTGAAGGGACAGTTTCAAGCTGCAGTGCAGCGGCGTGCTGCAGTCCGCAGTAAACAATGGACAGGGATACAGAGAGTGGGGTGCCGTGTCCCGCCCGCTGTCATATACCGCCTAGAACTTGGAATTCATTCCATCAATGTTTGTCTGAGGGTCAGGGTTGCCGATTTGGATAGCATGTTGTCCTGTGCATCGTGAGTGGCCCCAATTACGCAGTCATATCACTATGTACATCTCGAATTATTTCAGCGGTACAGAAGTCAGTTCGATCCAGTTCTAAATGCGAATGCACTCTTCACTCTGCCATTGAGCAAATGCAAGATGCAGTGGGGATGCTGTGGAAATCAGGTGGGCCCACATTCACCCAACGGTCAAACCCAACCTTTGGGAAGGCGAGTGATGGACTCGAACTCCTGCACGTTGTAAGTTAATTTTGTGGTGGCCGATGGAACTCATATGGATATACGTGGCTCTCCCCCGGATGAGCGGGGCATCTTACCAGCTTACTTTGTTCATCAGCCCTCCAGCCAGCAGTTTACCTTCAAATAACTAGGTAGGGCATCTCGCGGCATTGTTTGGACCAGGCAGGATCCACCACGGCGCCGTAGCGGACGCCGGCGAGCTTGCTCCACTTTTTCGAAATGCCCGGCCCGGTCTGCGAAATGATAACACGCTTCCCGACCTTAACGGGGATAATTAATTGGCAAACGCAAATACTGGTAATACCATATTGTAGACTAGTTGCGCATATAAACAGGCCTTTGCAACTCAGCTGACGAAGGTGGCACGCTCCAGGTTTGCGTGGGAAATCAACTCTATCTATTGGTCGTTTCAAATTAGACGATTCGCCCTTTCTTGTCGAGATATGTTGGCTGCGCTGAAAAAATGGCAGTAGGTAAGAGGGGGCTGCATAACTAAGAACTCTCGGATGAAGTGAATCCCCAGAGTGTCGAGTCGGCCGCATACATTTAATTCCCAGGACAAGATCGCAAACGGGAAGGACAACTGGCTTCGTCTCTTCGTACCTACCATGGAAACAGCGAGATTGCTCTGGGATCTGTCCTCGTTCTCCTCAACAGAGCCCCTGGCGGTTGGATACGACAAGAAACTGGGTTGAAAGACGAAAGCAGACTTTTAGGACACGAACCGAGACGACGGCCTAGTTGTGGTTGTGTTGCCCGTAGCTCTACCAAAATCAGGTATTGTATCACACTTGAGTGCATTCATCGAGTCCAATCGGGAACTACCGCTGCAGGTATTGAACTGCTCAAGTTTCGTCAACCAATGAGCTCCAACTGCAACACGACTACAATTGCTGTAGGTAGGTACTTTCCCATCTCCAGTTCGCTCTGTATTCAAACCACCTTATTCAGTTCAGAAAGCGGCTGCCTGCTTCATTGCGAGTCTCATATGAGGCGTGCTCTCTGTCTACGTCAGTTTCTGGATTATCGAGAACTGAACGGCCTCATTGATAGCGCTGATATTGCGCGCTAGTTATCACGCCCACTGGCGCAGGACCGAAAAACGCTCTTCAATGCTTTATCTTCGATGGTACAACATTTGGTCTTTATGCACAAAGAGATGCCATGTAATAAGATCTTCTGGAATCGTGATCTTCTACCCCTTAAGCTGCGTGTTTGGGACATTTATCTACTACTCCCCATGTCCTCAAAACGGCAGAGCAGCATACAGTGTGAAGAGTCACCAAACGGTACCAGCGGCGAATTGGTTTAATTTAACGCTCATTTGGCGCAGTGAACCAGACGAATCAATCAAATCATCAGGCGGCTGGAAACTGGACTCCTAAACGCCCCAAAGTTACAAAGGACGTGACTTCGGGAACGGAGTGTCGAGATTCAAGAATTAGAATCTGACTGAAGGAGGACGCAAATGCAACCAATGCCCAAGGATATGGCCCCATTCCTTGCTCAGGAGCCTCCACAGATCTGCTTCGCACGCCAATAACTTGCTCAAAGTTTGATTGAGAACTTGAGGACAAGGAAACTCCCATCCCCACAACAAACTTCCAACGCTCAACACTTACCATTACCTGCAAGCTTGTTTGTCAAGCAACACCTTCGTGTTCTTATTGCAGTTGGACAGAACACCCATTCACCGTGACAGGGTAGAGTTATAGGGATAACTACGCGGACTCTCGGAACTTCTGAACGAAAGGAAATTATGGGGCCCGCCGAAGTATAGTACCCAATTCTGCGGTTTATACATGGCCAAAGCTACGAAAAAGGGAGAGCAACTTGTAGTAGGTCAAGTCCCCTGGAGGGTTTTTGATTTAAAATGAGTCGGAGTTTTCGAGTGGAAGAGTAGGTGCCTACCTAATACAAATGCCACGGTATCAAAACCAAAACAGACAAAGTGAGCATAGACAAAAGGGAAAAAAGGAAATTAAAGAAATTAAAAAAAAAGTCAAATATATCCAAGGGTGTGTTGGATAGATAAGTACCGTTGGTTGCTGTTGGTTTGCTCGGGAACCCAGACACGTGATTTGTGTGAAATTTGGGAGGACGTCTTTTCAGAGTTTCTTTTGGCTCTTGTTTTATTTTATGACAGCAACGCCGCCAATGCCACTCTGGCAGTCGTGGGCCCACTAAACGTGGGACCCGAGTCGAGCGAGTGGACAAGGAGACGCTTGGCGATTCTTATGGATTTTCTTGGTGTTATTTCGGATGGGTGGCCAATCTCGACCAATCTCACCGCAGCGGGATGCAGTTCTGCCAAAATCTCGTATAAACAACACATCTTATTTATTACGTCGGCAAAGAGCGGTCGAAGAAATATACACGGTGATGCAATCGCCCAAGTTTCAGGATGCCCAAGAAACAGGGAAAGCCGCCGCTGATGGATCTGCATGAAGAGTGCAAAAAGATCAACACGCCCAATCGGGTCAACCAGAAGCCCCTGATCCGGTTTCCAGCGTTTAATCGCACCAGCCTTGGTTTCCACTGGAGAGGGTCAAAGACGGCGCTTGGCGCTTGTAATCAACAGCTGTTGGATGCGACTCCAAGCGACATCCAAGAAGTTTCCAAGAGCCAAGACTGGCCCAGCGTTGATCCAAGACATCTTGGGGTGGCTATGCAGCCCCCCTTTCTCGCCAATCCGGAATGCCGGGGGTGTGCCTGTTTTAATCTCCCACCTCCCTGAAAATCAGGATGCGGTCCTGTTTTCGTTGCTTCTGTTTTCTTTAAACACTCCAACAACCTGCTAAGTTTTTAGTTTTTTTTTTTTTCTTCAGTCAATCGCTTTTCCAGATTGTTCTGCTCTTCATCCCTCAAGGCCATTCCGCTCGTTTTGGTGGCCATTTGAAAAGAACGTTATTTAATTTTTTTCCATCTTAACCCCCGTTACATCCTTCACGATCCCGTTTTCCAACACGATTTGATCACCGCATAATGAAGTCAGTCACTCTTTTGTCCGCCGCGGCGGTTGCTGCCACCGTGCAGGCCTCTCCCGCCCTCAATGCTCGCGCCAACATGGAGTCCATCACTACGAGCGGCAACGCCTTCTTCAAGGGCGGCAGCAGATTCTACGTCCGCGGTATCGACTACCAGCCCGGTGGTGCCGCGGCGGATGTCGACCCTCTCGCCGACACCAAGGTCTGCAAGCCCGATATCGAAAAGTTCAAGAAGCTCGGCATCAACGCCATCCGTGTGTACTCGGTCGACAACAGCCTCAACCATGACGACTGCATGAACGCCCTCGCCGACGCCGGCATCTATGTCATGATCGACGCCAACAACCCCAAGTACTCGATCAACCGCAAGGACCCCCATCCCTCGTACAACGCCGTGTACCTCCAGAGCGTCTTTGCCACCATTGATGCCTTCGCCAAGTATCCCAACACCATGGCCTTCTTCTCCGGAAACGAGGTCATCCACGACGAGAAGGAGACCACTCTGGCCGCCAAGTACGTCAAGGCCACCGACCGTGACATGCGCGCCTACATCAAGGCCCGCGGCTACCGCAAGATCCTTGTCGGATACTCTGCTGCAGATGTCACCGACAACCGTCTCCAGACGGCCAACTTCTTCAACTGCGGTACCGAGGAGGAGCGCAGCGACTTCTTCGCTTTCGTATGTCCCCTTTTTTTCACTTGTGTTTTCCCTGTGCGGGCTGTTATAAAAACTCTTGACGCTAACCGGTATGGGGACAGAACGATTACTCCTGGTGCACTTCTGACTTTGTCACCTCCGGCTGGGACCAGAAGGTTAAGAACTTCACCGGCTATGGCCTCCCCATCTTCCTCTCCGAGTACGGGTGCGTCACCAACACGCGCAACTTCCGCGAGATTGAGTCCCTCATGCACTCGAACATGACCCACGTCTACTCTGGTGGTCTCATGTACGAGTACTCCATGGAGCCCAACAAGTTCGGTATCGTCAAGATCAAGGGCGGCGACGTCGATGGCGGTGTCGACCAGACCGGCGACCGTCAGGAGCTTCAGCCCGAGTTCAACAACCTTGCCAGTGCCATGAAGAAGTACCCCGCCCCCACCGGTGACGGTGGCTACTCCAAGGAGCGCAAGGCCTCCGAGTGCCCCAAGTCTGACGACCACTGGATGCTTGACAGCGGCGCTCTCCCCGACATGCCTGAGAAGGCCAAGCAGGTATGTCCTCTACGACTCACGTCTACTCGTATCATAATATTGCATGGTGCAGTTTGCTAACATGTCTCTGCTGCAGTACCTCGAGAAGGGTGCCGGCAAGGGTCCCGGTCTTAAGGGTGATGGTTCCCAGTGGGCCGCTGATTCTGCTTCGACCAGCGAGAACGGTGTCCCCACCGACAGCACCGGCCAGACCAAGGGTAGCAGCGGCAGCAACAGCCAGGACAAGAGCGCCGGTGTCCGCGGCCAGGCTCCCTACTTTGTCTCGGGCGTTGTTGCCCTCATGACCGTTCTCGGCTTCGCCTTGTAAATACCTTGAATCTGAAACACCCATGATGCGGAACCCGAACTTCCAGTTTAGGTTACGGTACATTTAGGATACCAAAATTCCATCGATATATTTTTCTTGGGAAATCTGCACGCCTTTTATTTTATTTTATTTTCTTCTTTATGTGGGGAGGGGAGGACTCTCCTTTGTTGGATCTGGACAAAATCCATTACGCGTTTACATTTTGAGCACTTATACCCCCCCGCACCACACAAGGGGCGGCTTGGTCTTTGGGAAAGGTCTGATGTTTCATTTTAGTATTTCTTATCGCCAGTGTATACGCATGTGACTTAATCTGTAATGGTATACCTCAATTATGCTCTGATCCAATTTTTCTATTTCTGAATTGTTTTTTATTTCGCAACCATTTGCCCTCGGTCAGTCACCACTTGTTATAATCGCCGAGAGCTTTAACCCCTCCAACCCCTCGTTTCCCTCGGCCGGAGGCAGTCATGACCAGGATCACTAAATCTTCCAAATTCTCCACCAAATTTTCCCTCAAAACCTCGACACAAAACGATTCATCAAAATGACGGTGTCTACTGTACGCCTCCGAAAAAAAACATTTTGTTTGTCTTTGCGAATGAGGCCTGTTTACGACCATGCAGCAGCCACTCGTCCCTAGTTTCCCTGGAGGCATACACTTTACCCCGCCCCACTCATTGTAGGCCTCACTCACTGTGCAGCAAATGGACTGCTGCTTTAATATCACTTCGAGGCCACTTGCCCTCCAACAAATTCATCATTTCCGATGAATATTTCCAGGTGTCATCACAAACAACGATCACTCGGTATCGTTGCCAGACATCATGTCGAATCAGCAGGCTGGCCAATACCAACACTTTGTTCCTCAATTCCTCCTCCGAAACTTTTCTCATCCTTACAAGCCCGATGGAGAGATTCCGCCTCCCAAGAAGCGCAAAGGAGGAGGTGGTGGTGGTGGAGGAGGAGGGGGGAAACCAAAATACCAGAAAGGAATGTATCCAGGCGACCCTGTGATCCGCCACCTCGATCTCACGGCAGACCCTCCGGCCATCTGCGAGAAGCCTGTCAAGCGTATCCTGGGTCAGATAAACATGTATGATGACTCGAGCAAGCCGGACAAGCAGCAGCGCGAGGTTGAGCAGATGCTCTCCAAGCTGGAGGACCAGGCCAGTCAGATATTCCGCAAGATCATCAACGCACACGAGCAGAAGGAGCCCGGCATCTGGATCACGCGGCCCGAACGAGACCTCATACGCAAGTTCCTCTTCATCCTCAAGTACCGCGGCAGCGGCTTCTACGAACGATTCAACCACGATTCCCCGGGCGCCTACAGCGCCGACGACCGCGAACTCATGCGCGAGTACATGAGCCAGCACGGGTTCACAAGACCGCTGGACGTGTGGCTGCACGCGATCAAGACGATCATCAACCTCGACATGACGGAACGCAAAAAGTGGCATAAGGAGCTGGCGAACCAGATGTACACGGGAGACGCGCTCTGGTTTGTCGGGCACTGCGAATTCTACTACATGGCCATCTGCACCCCATCCGATCCCGGCGATGAGTTCGTCTTGACCGACGGCTGCTACAACGTGTTCGAGGGCAACAACTGCTTCGTGCGGGACAGCAAGACGGGCGAGGTTGGCGGGGGAAGCCACACGCCACTTCACATGTTTGCGCCCATATCTCCCAAGCTCATGATTGTGCTCCGGGCGAACCAGCTCCCAAACGCGCTGGAAGACGCCGACGAAGTCGTAAAGAAGTTTCGGCAGCTCCAACGGGGCCTGGTTTTGGGCCCCCTCTCTGTCGATGACTGGGGGTTCTCGAAGCTGGCGGATCTCCCGATCGACAAGGCCAGAAACAGCTACTCGCGGGTGGTCAACGGCCGCCTCCACCTCATCGACTCGTCGGGGGAATGGAAACCGGGGAAGCAGGACAGGTTCTGTTTCAACCTCTTCCCGATCGGCACCAGGCACGTCAACATGATCAACGGCTTCCTGCTGGACAACTGCGCGACCTGCACGAGCGTAGTGTTTGAATCGACATCGGCCTTCAAGAAAACCCTGGAATGGTTTCTCGCGGCACCGTGCGAGGTTATTGGCAAGATCATAACGGGGCTCATGGCTGACGAGCGAGAGGTTGCTCTCAAAAAGATGATTGAGGTCGCCCGATCCCTCGGGTTTGAGGGCAAAGCCGTCTGGAGGCGGGAGGCTGAGCCTCTGATGGATGACTACGAAGGTTATCGGCTCTCGCACGCCGAGCGTTCGCGCACCTTGTGGGGACTCTTCAGGGGGGACAAGGAAGCGCTTGAAAAATTCAAAGAGACACTTCGAAGCGAGGCCGGCAAGCGCGACGATGACGACTTTACAGTGCTCCCACGGCGGTTCAAGTCAAAAACACAGTTCCCTCTGCTGTACTCACTCCTCGGTAAGTTTCCTCAACTCCCAAGAAACACGCCGGCAGCGTCTCAGCTCGGAGTTAACACATGTGGTGGATCCTAATGATACCAGCCGGAACTCCCGAGACCTTGTTCAAAGATCTTCACCAAGCCGAACGAATGTGGGTCCTGAGGGTCAAGATTGACGCGTGGTCCAACGGCCAAGTTGGCGAGGCAATCCGCCAGCGCAACCGTGAGCTGCTCATTCAGGCCTACATGCAGCTGCCCCCGCGTCGCGTTTTGTTCTTTGTCATGTTCTCGAGACTTATGATCCTCTCGCAGACTCTTGGAATAAAACCCGAGTTGGTCAACGAGGAGCTCATGGATGGTCCGGAGCACGCCATCGTGCGAGGTACGTGACATGATGACTCTTTACCTACCTACCTATCTGATTTGATGCACTTGGACTTCCACCTGCTGACTTTTTTGGTAACCCACAACTTGCGATAACAAAACAAAGCCCATGAAGTTGTCAAGCGAGACATGTTGTCAACACTGATTTACAAAACCGCCATGAATGATATCAAGAAGAGAAGGAGGCCGGACCTTGACATCTGGAAAGGCCTGGGCGGACACTCGAGTGACGAGGATCTTGCTTGGTCAAGGGAGATAATCTTTGGGATCGAGTCAGGTGCGTATTTGGATAGATTCCGAGACGATGGCAAGCTTTCATTGTTATCAACCTTTCACTTCAAAACTCCCAAGTGCGCTCGCTTTAGCTGACTTGTTTATTCTCTCCTTGCCAGGTGCCATTCGAGACTGCGGTCGGTCCTCTTTTGCTATTCTCCCTCCCCCCCCCCCCCTTTTCCTAATTACCTATGTAGGTTAGCTTGACTTTGACTGACATTTAAAGCAGGCATCCCGGAAATTGAGCAAGCCGCCGTAGAAATCGAAATGGATTTCAGGCAGAGGGCAGGTTTTGCCCGTCAACTCGGCTTGCCTCCAATGTTCATGGAACTCATGATGGAACTCTCGGTCCGGGCCTTGGTCAAGGAACAGTTTGCGAGGCTTCTTGGGAGAAAGTTGCAGGACTCGGCGGTTCTCGCAGAACTTGAGAAGGCATTTTTTGAGGTCACTTACCCGATTCCACCGCCTGGCTGGCGTCTGATTTGATTATTTCTTTTTTTTGTATTCATGCAATTCTTATTTTGTTTTTAGTTTTATTTTATTTTTTATTTCTTTTTGTCCTTCATCTAAATAATCATCATCATTCAAGATTGTCAGAAGCCCCCCAATTCTACTTGCCATAAAGAAAATCTATATCGTGACCTCAATCGCTCCCCCTTCTCCCAACGGAAGCTGCCTTGACCATCTTTGCCTCCTCCGCCGCCCTGGTCCTCTTCTGCCTAAACTTTATCAGCTCGGCAACGATGGCGACCACCATCCACAAAACCCAAATCACCGACGCAACGATGACGTAGACCTTCTTCTTGTGCGCGGACGCGCCGGCGAGATTCAATCCCAGCCCTCCGTTGACGATGCCGACCGTGATGCCCGCGCGCCCGTTGAGCAGGTGCAGGTAGCTCCAGACCTGCCTCCTCTGCAGCTTCTTGAACCTCGCGTGGTGAATTAAGCCGATTACCGGCTGGATCAGGAAGAGGCCCAAGAGGACCAATCCGATGATGGGATGATAGTTGATTGAGGGGTCCGTTAACTAAGGTACAATCCCATTAGTTTAAAAAGAAAAGTTTTTTTTTTAAAAAAAAAAAAAAAAAAAAAAAAAAAAGGGAGAGAGAGGCAAAGAGTTATGCCCCTTTTGGCAGTGTAGGTAGGTAGTAATAGTAATAATGCAAGGTAATACAAAAAAAGTAAATTATCCATCGGGGCGGTTGAAACTTACCAAACTCCCCGACCTCCCGGGGATCCTCACCACGGTGACGAGGTATATCCCCAGCCCGACGCCCGCGACGTACACGCACGCCGCCAGGACCTGGAACAGGGCGTGGACCCACACGCCGAGCTTGCCGGGCAGGACGCGGAGCAGGACCGACCCGACGGGGAAGAGGATCACCATCGAGACGGCGGCCAGGATCCCGTGGATCGTGCGGTAGTGCGAGGCGGCTTGGACGTCGAAGCCGGGACCACCGCCGCCACCATTCCCGCGGTTGAAGCCCGAGTCGAAACCCGAGGCGCCGCCGCCGTTTCCACCGTTTGGGTTGCCGGATGCGGAGTTTCCGGATCCGGGATGGGAGTTTGAGTTGGACCCGAAATGGTCTGAATATGAGGATGAGGAGGATGAGGAGCCATCGGAAGAACCTGACCACGGCCAGTGGCCTTCTTGAGAGCTGCCTGGATTACGGGCCAGTGTGAGGATTGGGACTGCGAAGGAGGGTGTTAATATGGGTGGGTGGGGGGGGGGGGATGATTGGAGGTTACCTAGGGAAGGGGCACTTACGGAGGAGGGTTATGGCGGTGATTCGGAGTAGGTTGGAATGAAGTTTGGGAGGCATGATCACGACGGTTTTTTTTTTTTTTTTTCTCCCTTTTTTGGGGGAATGATTGGGTGGGTAAGGTACCTACTAGGTAGGGCACGGTTTTGATGTTGGGTACGGTAAAAGTCAGTAATTAAATAAGAAAATGAAAAAGATAAAGGACAAAGTATGGCAGGTTGTCAAACAATAATGTTCGAAGTTTATAAGATACCTATGTAATAAAGATGAAAAGGAAATGAGAAAGTGGGGGGGGGGGGGGGGTATAGTCCGAAGAATGATAGGTACCAGGTGGTGGTTGAGACAAAAAAAAAAAAACAAAAAAAACCGGGGTTCTTGAATATATCAATAGTTTTTGGGGAAGGGAGAAATGTCAAGATACTACGAATACCACCCTAACCATACGACACACAGCATACCTTACCTATATTATCCTCGGTTTATTCAGGGTGTTTGCTGTGGTTGGCATTTGGGGTCGACCACTCAACTGTCCCGCGCTTGCATAATCGCCCGAGTTTATTGGAGGCTCGGAAAACCTCCCCTTACGCAAGACCGTGCCGCTGGGTTAGTGTGCTTTTTCGGAAAATAAGTTTTAGAAGCTGAGATGGGGATGTTTTGTGGCGCATCGGCAGTTTTATCCATTCACTGCTTAATTGGTCCAGCTTGCGCGTCTTTGTGGTCCCTGAGGCGGCACAAGATGCAGACTTGGTGACGCATGTTGCACGAGAGAGGCCCGAAAGGGGCAATTGTGGGGCGGATTTGGATCCCATCGCGGCTGGGACATGGCATCTCGGGACCGAGCATTGCTGGGCTTCAACCCGTGATAATCCATTGGGAGAGAACGACACGTATAAAGCCCGGTTAGATGGAAAATTTTCCCCCGCTGGTCTGTGTTTGGCTTCGCCAAGGTGGAAGGGATCGATAGTTTGAGCTTTAGAATAAGGCGTAAATACCTAGGTAGTTGATGTTGAGAGTTTTTGCAAGCGAATGTACTGCATCTAAGAGGGGTTGGCTGTTTTGGGAATTGGTACTGTTGGCACGAGCTTGGAGCTGGGAATTTGTAGAGTTTCGGACTCTAGGGGGTTGGCCGTTTTGAACAGTAACTTGGCACAGTACCTAGGTAGGTAGGTGGTCATAGTCAATTCATCTAGAATCAAAGATTCTAGGGGGAACTCACAAGTCGTGACCGGTATCAGTGTGGCCAGTGTGGCATGAGGGAACGGCGCATTGAATTTCAGACACGTCCCTCATGATGAAAGGAAAAGTTCTGCAAGCTCCCATCTGACGAGGATGAATAGCTCATATCCATAAAAATTTGAAGAAGAGTTGCTATAACCCACACCCAAATGCAACGTACGCTGCAAGATGAATCATAATAATAAATAATTACATGTTCGATCCTGTCTCGAAGCTTTTTTTTTTTTTTTTTTTTTTTTTTTTTATTATTATTATTATAATTTTTTCCAGCTGATCTAGTCTGTTATATGCGCAGGCGGCGCAGCATGTGTATGGCCTTGTTGCCTGTGCCTAGTGCTGCCTTCAATAACTAACTTCCTCTTTAGGTGACTTACATCGCGTGTAACCAGGCATGTCACCCCATGAACTTGATAACGTCTTAACTCCGACGAGTTCCTAAATACCTATATAATAACGCTTCATGTTGCTATCGACAAACATCACTCCATCAACTGCCAATACAATTTTTTTTTCAGGCGATTCATACCCTCCAAATCATCATCCACATCCAAATCATGGCATCCACTTCCCCTTCAGACCACCCTGGGCCCTTGACCCAACATGACATCCTCGAGTTTATGCTGGCCCACTGGGTAAGCGGAGCCCGCGATATCGCGGCAGGCAAAGAAGAATCCGCCTCGTCAAGGCAGTTCGACTCGATCGCATCATCGGCGACCAAGGCCATCAGACTCGCGGCCCTCAATAAGAACCCTGTCACTCAAGAAGAAATGGATCCACTCCTCGTCAAGCACCACTTACAAATCGTTTGGAAGGGAATCATTGAGACGGTGCAAGTGATTGATACGCTTGATCCCTGGCAGGAAAAGTTCCTGCAGCTGTTGATCTGGACCAAAAATTTTGATGCCATGACCAAGGACGTGAATAACGTTGAGGGTGCTAGGTCCTGGGAGGAGTACGGATTCGCCGAGGAGTTGGGGGCTGCGTGGGAGAGGCTCCTGAAGGAGAACGAGGTGAAAAGGATGAAAAATCTGGCGATTTTCACTGCCAAGGCGCTTACTGCCGGTGTTGACGACGATGGGCTAGGTGATACGGCGTTGTGGTACTTTCGGGAGGCATTGGAGCATGAAGATGAGAGGGTGGCTCCGTTGCTCGAGGTAACCCAGATGTGGTTCATAGCTGGAGCTTACAAACTGCTGGCGTTGTCGGTGAATGAAAAGGGTGGGTTCGAGATTGGCCCCAAAGCACTGGGAGCTGGGATTGCCGAGAACGGATTCAGCATGGCGAGGTGGTTGTTTTGGAGAAAGAGGATTCAGGGCCTGAATCACCATGAGGATCCAGAGGTTGTGAAGCTGGCGAGGAAGGTGTTCTTGTCGAATGTCGCCGCCGGCACGGATATGGGATATGATGTGCCTGGGGAGAAGAAGTTTTACGAGCGGATGGAAAAAGCCATGCTTGAGATGTTGAAGTCGAGGGAAAGTGGGTGTGTGCAGGATACTGACATCGAGATAAATTTGGATTGGGTTGATGAATAGTTCATAGATGATTTCTGGTCTATTTGATGTAGTGTTAACTGAAGGATAGGTGGGTGGTAGGTAGGTACTAGGTACGTAGTCATTTGGAAGCAAAACGAAAATCTCACTTTTCGTATCTCCTCATGGGAAGTGCCAGACCCGAAATCAAATATGAATACTGGTACACTACTTTAGTGGATTTCCCTAGTTCTTGGTATCGTTTATGTAGGTCGGTCAAACTTGTGGCTGGACTCGGACTTTATGATCATCACCGAGGAATGAAACCTGACATGAGTACCCAAGCCCAACCAACAAGATGTATTTAAATCTCACCAGTTTTGAAAAACAGAGAATTGACGAAAAGAGATATCTCAGGTCCGAGAGTATTCAAAGACAATCACATCTCAAATGAAGCGTACAGGCTAGGTACATACATAACTTAAGTCAGTACCTTGGTACCAGAAAGAGGAGTTGGCATATACATATCCCCAGCTTCGCCATTCCCAGACTGAAAGGTCACTCGCGTAAAGTGAAGGAAACCGCGTTCAACAATGTTACGGATGGCGGAAAGCGCCTGTGATCGGAGTGATGTCGTCCAGAACGCACGAGTCAACTTTCAGGCTCATGATATCTTCGAGGTGAGCCCGGTCAAAAAACCCATGCTTACAGGTTGAGAAGAGTCCTAGTATGTCCAACGTTTTCTTTGCCTTGGCGAGTTGTATAACATTCTTCTACTACCTGCCTACTTAACCATGCCAATTGGTCTGACGATAGTACCAACTGTGTTGCAATACTCAAAGCACTCAAGGAATCGATGGATTCCCTGATCCCCGGTGCTTATCTGCGATCATGTCATGAACACCACAGCTGGACGCCCCGAGATTCAGGGCTGCACAGAAGCCCTTGCTGGCCAACTGCGGATTCTATGCCCAATGCTGCCATAAGTAACGGGGATCTTGGTTTGATTGCGACCATCAATTATATCGAGAGGACACCCTCGGAGTTCAAGAAGCTGTTTGAGAGGGCTGGATTCAGGCTGCCATGAATATAGGGTAACGTATCTACCTAGGTACGTAGGTATGGTCAGAATTGCTAGGTACACTTAGCAGCAGACTAGAGGTACCTTGGTAATCATTCAAAGTTGGAGCTTCACAAGTAGCTAGGGTGGTTCTAACAGGATTTTGATTTGAGTAGGTAGAATTTAAAATATTTACTTTGAAAAACCCCCTAAACCACACAAATAAATTGGTATCTCAAATACAGGTTTATTACATTATAACAACCACATTAATACATCATTCTCCCATTAAACTTTTGATGTTTGTTTTGCTGTCGTCCCTTACAAGACAGCAACGACACCCAAGACGCCTGCCAAGACGACAGCAGCGCCGGTAAGCCCATTTAGACTCGATGCTGCGCTTCCAGCAGGATTGCTGTTCTGGCCGCTTCCACTGCTTTCCGTGTTTTCGCCAGCTCCAGCATCCGGGGTGGTGGTGGCCTGGGTGGATGAGCCAGACCCAGTCGTCTTGGCAGGAACGCTGACGGTGGTAGACTTCTCGCCAGATCCATTTCCGCCCTTGGATCCAGCAGTTGTGCACATATTCTCCGCGTACTCTCCGAGGGCGCCCTCGTATTCAGGGCAGACCTTGGCCGAGCTCATAAGCTTGGTGCTCGCTGATGAGTACCAGGACTCGAGCGAGACAGACCAGGTCGAGAAGGCGGAAGTGAGGTTGTTTGGAATGCTCATGCTGCAGATATTGTACTCGCCGCTGTCGAGGAAGGCGTAGACGAGCTCCTGAGCCGGGGTGGGTACGGCTGCGAGGACCTTGGTAAGGGTGTAGGCGCACGCCGATGCCTGAGCCGGGTCCGTGTCAGAACCCGAAGTTTGGCGAGCATCGAGGGCGCGCCTGGCGGCGAGATGGCCAGGGACGAGGCCTTGGCTGGCCGACGCGGCCGTGGCAGCAGCGAGGATGAGAGCCGAGGAACGCATTTTTGGAAATAATTATTAAGGTTTATTAGGTAGGTAGATAATACTTTTTTCCCTTTTTCTTGTATCCTTTGCCAGTGGCTGTTGATGGATCCGCCAACTCAAAGGCAGACGAGCGGAGGGTCAGAGTTAAATACAAATTGCACGCCGATCCGTTACCCCTGAAGTAACAAAAGGTTGCACGCGTCCAGACCTCCCAGTAGCCCAGTGCGTAATCAGAACCACGCGAGCCGTGGTTGGCAATGATAATTTCGCCAACGGCTCTGCAGCCATTTTCACTCTCCCGCTGTGGGGTTTGTTTGGTCGCCCCTTGCAGCCCGGCTTATTACCGGACCAATCGCCAAGCGGACCGAAGCACTAGCGCATTGAGAAAATGAAAAAGCAGTCACAAGCCACACAGTGGCTCGAGTGGCTTTGCAACTATGTTTGTGTCCTCTTTTGGGATTGCAATTTTGGAGAGTGTTGTTGGTGCGTGAACAAACCCGTCCGTGAACCCCCCTGAAATCTTCTTTTCTCTCTCCCTCTCTCTTTCTCGCGTTGTTCACCGTTTGTGGCTTAGGGTAGTTAGGGCCAATCGGGGCACGAGCTTCCATGCATTACGACTTGGCAATTTCCAGTTGGCAGGTCCACCCCCACAAACTTACTGCCCCATGATGTCAAGGGTAGGAGGATCATCGGACCTGTTTGCTGGACAGTCATCGCGCGATCTTGAAGTTTTTTTTTTTTTTTTTTTTTTTTTCATCATCTCAGTTTTGGTGCCCATCACCCAAGCAAACAAACTCTCACGACTTCCAGAATTCAAGAGGGGGTTGGAACAAGGAATCCACTTTTTAAGAAAAATCAGCCAGTAACAAGCAGCTTCGAATCAACACTGCTGTCCACACTGGGTCGGTTGGTCACGGCTGGTGGATATTGGGAGTTTTATTTTTGACCAAGGTAGCATAAACAGATTGTTTACGTACCAAGAAAAGCCAAAGGTTCGACTACAGCACACCTGCAATAGGGCGGTGGAATTTCGTCAATTTGATGCGAGCACGGCGGGCTGGTGTTGCCAACACCGGGGCGCCGATCGGATGGGGCTGGTTGGGGTTGTGATTGACGGCCACAAATCCGTCAATGACTAAGCGTCACAAGAATACGGATGGTGTTTCGGAATTTGATAAGAGCCTCGGGTGGTCCGCCCAAGTAGATAAACGTATCAGTTAAATGTATACAGTAATTACATGCCATTCGGGTGGTTGCGGCTCGCCGTCATGATTAGGCGGAGATAGCGACAAGAGATCATGTCCAGCGCCGTGTGCTCATTTTGGTCAGGGCCGCCACTGTCCTTCCGGGTATTTGAAGGATATAGATGGCGACGAGGGTAGTTAGGTAGTGATAACCTTGAAGTCGTTGAATGCAATAGAGTTTAAAAAAAATACGGAAAATGGAACTCAAAACTTCAACGAGTCTACTCTGGGCTGTGAAACAGAATCGAAAGGTTTTCTGTCGGACAAGTCAAGCTAGCATTTATCTGGCGGTCTTGGAGTGAAGAGGGGTGCTCGGGCTCGGTCTGAGGGATTTCGATAACTCAAAGTTCCCGCGGCATCCTTCAGGGCACACACGATCCATGTCTGGGCCTGGAAGCTCCTGCTATTCCCAAGTTGAGTCGTCGCTAGTGCTGCACTGCACCATCGGGCAGACACGGCGACGAACAAGATGGTGACTGTCCCATCCAACCAGACACCGCAGAAAGCCGATTGGGCAACCTTTCGAGAATTTCCGGCGTCACACTTTTCATCACCCTTGTTTATACAGGCAAAAAATCCCGCTCTTTGGTCGTCAATCATGATCCGGCCGTGGCAGCCCACAGATATGAATGCGCCATCGACATGTTTCGCAGGGTCGGGCCAGGACCCAAACATCCGACTACGTTGGCAGACAGAGCTAATCCTCGAGACAGGCGCGTGAGAAACCCGAGTGTAACCGGCCCTCCGCGGAGACAGTCCATCTCGACCTGGAACGAGAGCTGCATGGAGGCCCCTTACCTTCCTGCTGTGTCTTGCCACCATCTGTACTCACATCCACCGCTAGACAAGACGGTCGAGACCTCGCAGCGACTGCCTTTGCCAGCGCGTAGATGTGCGAGTGCTTCACCAACCAAGCCACGTGAGGGACGTGATAGGCGAGAATGCGAAGCGGCCTAAGGTAGTAGCTCATCAACAAAGGCCAGAACTTGGCAGAGCCTTCCAGATTAAGCATGTCACGCAATTGCCGAAAGATTTCATCGAGAGGGGGGACGCGCGGGGAAGCGGGAGGCGAGCCATAGGGAGTCCCCGATCGTCCCCCGAAGTCCTGGGCCCGAAACAATGGTACAAGCGCCCGAGTTGGACGTACGTGCAGCTCGACTTGGGGAGCCGCATCGGGTCACCCAGTTCCGGCACTTGAATGGGGTCGCCGTCATGATCCGACAGCTGCTTGGCAAGAAAAGTCTCGTCCCTCGCCAATCGACAACAAAGATGGCGAGACGGCCGGCCAATCCTCCATGCGATCGACCATCCATCCCACGACCGCATCGGCCAGCCACAGTCTCGACGCTACGGGCTCACCGCTTCATTGACCCGAGGCCGTCAGAGGGGGTTGACCAAATGGGCTCTCTGCTGTGTGCAAAGAACATGATGCGGCTCAAATGTGTGGGGTGACGGTGCAAGACCGGCATCGAGCAACAAGCGAGGGGATCTGACTTTGCCCGGCATATGAGAGACCATGCCGATTCCGGTTGCGGAGCTGCCAGCCTGCCTGCAGTCGTACCGCTCCTCTCATCCCGATTCAGCAAGGGTCTGCGTCGTGAGGCAAGCTGATAACTGCAGTGGCTTGGCTCCACATCCACCCCTTCACTTGGGATCTGGGGGACTCTCTTCCCCACGAGTTTGAGGCTCAAAAAGGTTGCCAGCGTATACCACATGGCGAGTGATTGCCCCCAAAGTCGGGTCATGCTCGAATCCCGGTCCACTGGTTTCCAGATGATCATGTCAACATTAAGATCGCAGCCTCATGCCCAAATAGGAAATAATCATCTTCGCCGACATTGACGATTAATCACTGCATGGTTTCCCCACGACCCACGGCACGACCCCAGTCCGGAAATGCACTTTGTCGTTACGCAATTTGATCCATCTCTGCAGCTTGTTCCCCATCCCCAGGCGCATGGAACGAACCATCATGACCGGTAACTAACTAATGCAATGGAGCATCATATTCCAGCGAACTCAATGGCGTCGGCAAGATGGGTGACATCTGCAAAAGCCCCCGAGCCGGCCAATCCGAACCAGAAAGCTCAATGTGCAGAAGACAAATGACCCCATCCAGCCTCCGACTTTCTCCAATCGAGCCTCACTCCTTATCGCCAGCTTCTATCCAGCCCCGCCAAGGCCCCTCAACTAGACACTTGTTTAGTTTTCGGAAGGCTTGGACTGCTCCGAGGGGACTGATCTGGAGCGTAGCACGACAAACCTGAGGCTCTGCCGCCAATGGCGCCGAAGATGGAAATCTGCTTTTCCATTGTACTGCCCGGACGGGGGCTGAGGCTCTTGCGATGATGGAGATGAAAATGTATATATAAAGGATGGAAATTGGACAACCAAAGACGCAAGGAAGCATCATCATCAAAAAACCATCTCTTCTCACTCTGCAACAAGATATAAACTCCATCTGCCCGTTTGCCAACCAGGTCACCTTCAGGAGTCATCGCTCACACCGACCCACTACCTACCTACCTACCTACCTACCTATATATCATCTCCAGACTCCAGCAGCCCATCCACAAGTTCCATCTCTTTTTCTCGACAAAATCTTGTGCGCAGAAAAAAAAAAAAAAAGTCAGGCACAATGGCTTGTCCTCTTGCCGTCGCGCGTTTCACCATGACCCAACTACCTACCAAAGACACGGAACATCCAGAAATTGTTCGCCCGGATATTTCTTGGATCCCCTCGTACAAGGTCTACAAGGAGCGTGTTGAAACGCTCAAAGCCCTCTATCCCGACCGTCCCACTGCTCTGCCTGAGGGATGGCCTGCTCAGATTGATGCTCCCCGTGCTTGGTCCGGCGAAGACTTCAAGTCGGACGAGTACGTCATCAAGCTCTCTGCCGAGGATGTTGCCGAGATTGAAACTGGGCTTGCCCATTTCAAGAGCCTCCCTGGCGGTCTCGGCCCCGACGATGTGAACCAGAACACCTTTCCCCTCCCCAATCTCGCCAGCAGGCTGATTGGGGCGTCCGAGACCATCCACAACGGCACTGGCCTTGTCGTCCTCCGCGGTCTCAATCCCGACCAGTACTCCAACTTTGACAATATCCTCCTCTATCTCGGTGTTACCAGCTACATTGCCGAGACCCGCGGCATGCAAGACTTTGATGGCCGCATGATTCGTGAGTTTTTTTTTTCTTTCTTTCTTTTTTTCTTTCCTACCTTGCCGGGATCCCCTTGAAACTCTAACCCCTAGTCACAGTCCACATTCAAGCAGTCCTCGAAGATGTCAAAAAGCACGGCAGCATGCCCAACTCACCCTACGTCGCCCGCGCTCAACCCTTCCACACCGACATGTGCGACGTCCTCTCGCTGTACGCCCTCGGCGTCGCCGCCTACGGAGGCGAGTCCTTCCTTGCCTCTTCAGCAAAGATCTACAATGAGATTGCCCGCACCCGCCCAGACATCATTCACGTCCTCGCCAAAGATGATTGGATCTTTGATCAGTACGTGTTCCATTTTTCTCAACCCTCCTGATGCCTTCTTCCGTCTTTCCAAGACCCTTCACTAATCTCTTCAACAACAGATTCTGGAACGGCGAGTACCACACCCGCCCGCTGCTATACAACTTTGAAGGCCACGGCCCGGCCTTTCAATTCTCCCGCCGCCCCCTGACCGGAGCCCACTTCTCGCCCCATCACCCCGACGTCCCCGCCATGACCGAGATCCAAGCCGAGGCGCTCGACACCGTCTACTTCCTGGCCAAGCAGCACGCCCTCGAGATCCGGCTGCAAAAGGGCGACATGCTGCTGTTCAACAACTTCGCCATGATGCACGCCCGCAGCGGCTTCTCCGACGAGGGCGACCGCCGCAGGCACATGCTGAGGCTGTGGCTGAGGAACGAGGAAAAGATGTGGAAGACGCCCAGGGCGCTCGAGAAGGTCAGCTGGGAGTGCTACGGCGACCACGAGTGGAGGAAGAACAGGGTCTGGGACATTGAGAGGAGCCCTCCCGAGCTGAGGATCAAGCATCGGAGGTCTAGCTGTGCTTGAAGGTGGAGAAACTGGGGAAAGACGTTTGGAGCGGCCCGGGATATGCAAGGTTCTCAAGCTTCCGAGTTGCAAGTAAACAGATGATTGAGTGTTTTCCTTTTTTTCTCAGCATTTCTTGTCGTGGGTTGGGCTTTTCCATGCTTCCTTTCAAGTTCGTTTCCCGGGTGATTATTGGCTATGACAGGGCAATGAACGTGAGTAACACTTATTTCGTCAGAGGAGGAAGGGGGCTATTTTAACTGATAAAGTTTGCTTGCTACTTTATATTAATTAGCAAGTAATCTAGTTCATTACATATATGATGAATCTCTTGACTTTTAATCACCATCCTGTGTCACCGTGTGCTGTTATCCTTTTCCTCCCGGATATAAAGAAGGGAAATCCTCCCCTCCCCCCCCCCCCCCAAAATGGCGTCGGTGACTTGCTTGGTCTTCAGGGTTTATTCACACTAATTCGCTTGGCCCCAGTCGCGAAGCCGGGAATACCTACATACACTACCTGCCTGCTACTACCTCACCCATGCCTGCATCTCGCTCCGCCACACAATGTTGTCCTTGAGATTCCTCAAGAAAGCCTAGCCAAGGATCTTCAAGACTAGTTCCGCCGCATTATCATTATTCCCACCACCTATTTCTAAACTGAAAAGACTGAGATTTTTGGAGCAGGACTATCATTACAACTTTTATTTAACCTCCCCGAACAGCAACACCATCTGTGACAACCAGCAACAACATCATCATCATCACACCCCACAACATCAAACATCACCATTGAAATCTCCACCACATTCAAAACCACGATCACATCACTTTCAAGTCACCAAAAGAATAAAGAAAAAAATAAAATGTCGGAGCAATTCAAACACACGCCCCTTTCAGACTCCAAAACCAACATCAGACTAATTCAACTGCTCAAACCCCGCAAGCCGAACGCCGGTGAGAAAACCGACGGACCACCACACGAGCTAAACTTTGCCCTGCTGGAAACCCCCCTCTCTACCGCTCCAAAATACTGGTAATACTTACCTAACTCAACCTTCCCTTTCAACTTTTCTCTCTCTCTCTCTCTCTCTCTCTTTATCTCTCTCTTCATCTCCTTTGTACTCAAAATTTTTTCAAATTCCTATTTCTTTAGGGCCTTATCCTACGCCTGGGAATACCAATCCCCCAGCGTCCCAGCCGGAATCAGCAACTCGGGCACCGCGCCGCCCCTGAGGTCCATCCTCCTCACGCGCAATTGCCACGCGGCCCTGCTCCAGCTCTCGCGGGAGCGGTCGGCGCGCGCCCAGCCGATCTGGGTCGACTCGATCTGCATCGACCAGTCCTCGGTCCGCGAAAAGAGCCACCAGGTCAACCTCATGGCGTCCATCTACTCGCGCGCGAGCCGCGTCGTCATCTGGCTCGGCACGGGGAACAACAACGACGACGGCGGTGACGCAGAGGCGCTCCGGTCCCTGAGGGAGATGAACCGCCTCGCGCTGCTGGCCAGCTTCTCGCCGAGGCAGGCGGGCAGGGCCTACCGCGAAAAGGCCGAGCTGGCCGAAGCGAAAGTGCTCGAGGGCATGGACTGCCCTCCCGGCCAGTCGTTTTTCGACCTCTTCCCCGCCGTCATCGGGTTCGGCGAGTTTGATCCCTTCAACAAGGTCTCGGGCGCGACCTGGCACGGCAGGCTGTGGACCCTGCAGGAGGTTGTCCTGGCCCGCCGCGCAGTCGTCCGGGTCGGCGGGGAGAGCTTGGAGTGGAACAGGCTGGCGGCGCTCGCCGACGCCGTGACGGCCGAGGGCTCCGTCATGGGCTTCACCCAGTACCCGGGGGATCCCTTCACCCGCGTCAGAGTGGTCAGCTCGCTGAGGAAGGCTTTACCGAAACGGAGCCTCCCGGGCCGCTACTGTCTGGGCGAGAACGGCCGAAGTAACAACAACAACAACAAGGAAAGAACTCCCGAAACGAGGTATTACAGGTTGCCGAAAGGCCATCCGCTGGGGGACTTAAAGGGCAAAGCCGAAGGGGTCGGCCTGGCGGGGCACTTCATCATGGCTTGCGCCCTGGGCGCCAGCGAACCGAGGGACAAGGTCTACGGGCAGTACGCGATCCTGCAGGAGCACGGCGTCGCGGTTCCCGACCCCGACTACGAGAAGCCGCTCGAGGCCATCTGCCGGGAAACGGCAAGGGCGATAATCGAGTACGACGGCTCGCTCGAGCTGCTCTACTACGTCACCTCCCCGAGGGTGGTTCCCGGCTTGCCGTCATGGGTGCCGGACCCCATGTACGACTGGTTTTCGTGGATCCCCGGCAGCGAGTTTGCCTGCGCCGCCGGCGACAGCCAGTCCAATGGCCACTACAGGTTCGGCCAGGACGGGAGCCTGCTTCTCAAGGCGAGATTGGTCGGCCGGGTCAAGCGGAAATCGGTTAGCTTTACGCACAGCTCCCGACTGCTCGGCGACACCGTTAGCCCGGCTTCGATTGTGCTGTGCTACTACCGCCTGCAGGAGATGGTCCGTTTTGCTCTGGACTCGCCCGATATCTCGGGAAGTAGCGTGGAGGCCCTGACCATGGTGCTGCTGCAGGAGATGGCGCTGTCAGCTCGCAGCGAAGAAGGCAAGTGGTCGGCTCTGAAGAAGCACGTCCGCAGGTGGGGCGAAGCAATGATGGATTGCTGCAACAGCGAGGAGCTGTACGGGGTATTACAGCAGGGAGACTACGTCGTCAATCTCCCCGGTGGAGAAACAGCTGATATCGTGATCAGGGACTTGCCGCTCAACAAAACAGCCGACAAGTCTCCGTTTATGGTCCCGGCGCCGAAGTCCGCCGCGGACGGTACGGGAAAGGCTTCTGGCGAACCCTTTGTCCCAATCCATCCGCCTACAATTCTAGACGCCCGCGGCGACGAAACACCCATCGAAATACTCCACCGCATTCTAAATCACTTTTCCACCACTCCAGCCTCCAAATCCCTCTGCCACACCTCCATCGTCCGCTTTGACGGCAATTCCCTATTTTTTACAGACCAAGGCCTTTTGGGCGTGGCCAACAGCGAGGCAATCCAAGAAGGCGACGGGATATATCTTGTTCCTGGCATGAGGCTCCCAGCAATAATCAGGAAGGAGTCCCTCGGGCCAGACGAGCTCCAAAGCCAAGTCGGTTACAGCTTTCGTGCGTGCCCGTTTGTGCATGGCATGATGAAGGGTGAGCTTTGGGAAGCTGGTTCCGAAGAAAGATTGGAGGAGTTGAGGATTATATAGAAACAAGCTATAAACGAGCTACAGCAAATTTGTTGGATAATGGGTAATAAGTAATTACTGAGCAAATATCAAATATTACAATAGCATATAGCAATATACATACGGGTATAAAACGTGATAACCAAAACAGGAAAATAAAAGAAGAAAGCAAAGCTCCTGTCCATATCCAAATCCACCACGCAATGTTTGGGTAAGAGAGATCTCTCTATGCATAAAAGTAAATATCAGAAAACCAAGTACCAGATTAGAGTCATCCACCGTGCCGAAAAAAAAAAAAAAAAAAAAAAAAAAAAAAGGAACGAGATAACCTCCCTCATTATACACGTCGACGCGTCCGCTTTGAATAGTATCGATATCGGGGTCCAATCAATGCCGACCAACATCACTAATCTATGGTATTATCTGCCGAGCTGTCCCAATTCTCGAAAAATAGTTGATGGCTCCAATAAAGAGGATGCTCATATTCGCGTTTAGCACGAAGGCTGAGTACGGTGTTTTCTGCTCAAAAATTAGCCACTGATAAGAGCAACTACAAGACTAACCCCCCCCCCCCCGGCCCAAAAAAAAAAGAAGAAGGAAAAAGGAGGGAATAAGAAGGGGGAAAAAAAAAAGGAAATTAGAATTACCTCTCTCCCGAATCATAACCTGCGTGTCTTTCATGAACTCCACCTCGTCATGGTCCAACCTGGCCATTTCAATGGTCTTGGTGGTCTTCCAATCGCACTTCAGCGGTACCGCCCCGTTACAGACAAAGTGGAACCGCGAGAGAATAACCTTGGCTGTGTGGAAGGCCTCTTCCAGGAATTTGGTGTTTGAGTACTTGGTCGGCATGCTGTGTAGGCTTGCGTGAAAAACCGAATGCCGCGCGAGCCTCTCGATATGGTTCAGCATGACAAAGGCGGCGAGGTAAATCTCGAACCAGGCTTCTGGCTTGGCGGGTGCTATCAATAGTTGAAACTTATCAATGACTCGTTGTCTTATCGGCGTCAAGATGTTCTTGATCACAATCTGATCCAACTGCGTATCCATGATTGGTGGAATCGGAATCCTTCCATGGTGGGGGTTGGCAGTATTCACGATGCGTTCAACTCCGAGCGTGTCCTCTCCGCACATCTCCCACGGGATTTCGATCATCCGGGAAACCGCCCAGAGATCGAGGGCATTGGCGACCAGAGACTCGGGCCGCTTCCTGGCGTAAGCCATGGCCATGTCCACCGTCTTCCGCGACAGATCGTCTTCTTGCCGCAGCGAGTTGAGATAAGCCCACTTGGCATCCTTGATGTACTCCAAATAGTGATTTTGAACCTTGGAAATGTTTGTCAGGCAGAAGTGAGGCATTGGAATTTCGCGCAACTCGCCAGACTGCCTGTCTATCCATTTGTAAGACGTGACATCCTCAGGCTTCGGAACAAACTCGGAGGCGTAGACGGTAAGCTGCTGAGGCCCAATTCTCTGTGTGAGTTTAAGCGTTCTTACGGGGACGTCGGGCTTGGACGGATCTCCGAGGTGATAGACGGTGTCCCGCTTGGTAAACAAGGGCTCGTTTGCAGCAGGTCCTTCAGACAGTTAGCAAGGGCAACGGGCAGAGAGGGGGTATTTTTGGCGAGGGTGGCCGTCAAATGCATACCAGCACGGAAAAACAGAATATCGACCAACCTAGACCTGAAGCACGGCATCCTGGGGACATTCTTGTATATTCTGGTGCTTGCACAAAGCGTGCAACTGATGTAAGGGCTGACCTGAAGAGCAAGGTCGCACTAGCCCACATGTCAGCATACGGCCCCGTTGACCCGCAAGGAGGTTGAGGTACACAAACCTGACGCTTGGACTTCTTACATCTCATGCAAACACCCTCCCTCCTCACCAAAGCTGTCTGTTGGCGTTTTTCCTGTGTGAATGCGTTCCTTTTCTTGACCCGTTTTCCAAACGTAACCATCATCCCGTTGACCTCTCCGCTGCCGCTCACAAGGTCGATCTGACGTAGGGTCTGAGGAGCGTCCTCCTCGACAGCGATCTCATCGTGGGCCGCCCGCTTCTTGGTCAGTCGCCCATCATCTCCCTCGGGCTGGTACTGGATGATGTTGAGGAAGCCCGAATTCTTGGACGTGACTTTGGGTTTCCGAGGCCGCACGGTAGTGCGTGGACGTGGGGCGGTTGGCACCGTGGCGTCACTAAGGGCCGGTGAAGCACGTGTCTTGCAGTCAGGGGTTACGGTTGAGGCCGGGGAGGACGCATGATGGGGCTCGGCCAGCAACGAAGCACTATAATCGGCAGCGTCGAATGTCGTGTTGAAGTCGGTAGTGGGAACAGCAGCCAGGTGATCGCAGCTGGTCGGCAAGCCTGTCCAGTTTGGTGTGAGGTCTGTGGTTTGTGGGTCCAAAGGGGCGATGTCCAAGGACGAGGTGGAGAGAGGCTCAAGCTCCAGTAGCTCTTCAAGCGTGGGGCTAGACGAGCAGGATGACGACAGCTGGGTTGGGTGATGGCCTATTTCTGGGCATGGCTTGTCAAACGAGGAATCCCAAGCCAGCGGACCAAAGGCTCCATCGCAGGGCCAGATCGGTAGATGCGATCTCCGAGTTTGGGCCGCGGGCTGGCCGGCAGCATATTGCCACTGCCGGACCAGGTTTGCCAGCACCATGTTCGTACTCGGGCCTGCATCGCAGCCGGACGTTTTCCCCTCTCGGGCCGGCGACCGCTCAATCGGTAACGACGACGTGCCGGGGATGACGTTGGGGTTAGCGGCGGCGGCGCCGACGCTTGTCCTGCAATTGAGATCTGGAAAGCCATAGGCGTCGAATGGGATGGCGCCGAAGGCGGGGTCCGAATGGTCCCATAAGGACGATGACGATGATTCACCGCTGTCCACCGTGAACATGGCGGCGGTGCCGGTGGTCCGGTAGTCCATGTCCAACGAGATGTCACATACGCCAGGGAGTAATAATCCCGGAAACCTGGGAACACAAACACAAGATTTAAAAGCGGAAGGTGTGTGTACTGACGATCCGGGATGTGGGTTGATTGCCGCAGGTGAGATGCCGGGAGATGCGGGATGTGACATTTGGCATGTTTGCCTGGGTCCTGAGGAGGTGCGCGGCGCTGGAACCGACACGCGTTGGAGGCCGCCTAGTGTGCCCAATCAAGAGCCGTGCCTGCCATGGTTGTCTCTCTCGGGAAACTTCCCTCGCCGATTTTCTGTATGCGGGATAGCGTGCCTGCACCAGAGTGGTCCTGGTAGGTTCTTCCCATCTTCAGCTCCTTTCCCACCCAGAAAGAGGCACCACCTCATTATTACTTGTAATCAACTGCATCTGTGGCCGCGCCACGCAAATTCCATGGCTGTGCGTGCCTGGCAAAAACCACGCCTCTGCTCCATGAAAAGTGCATGTTGCACCAAAAAAAAAAAAAAAAAAAAAAAAAAAAAAAAATTGGCTTGCATTGGCGCACACTCTCGGGGCGCACGCATCTCACACTGGCATGACACCTCCTCACTGCAGAGACCAAGGCGTGAAGCAAAGCTCCGAAAAGTGTACCCTTTCCTCTTTTCCACCTTGCCATTTATTCCGCCGATGTACATACGCGGCGCTCTTTAGTGTTTCACATGATGGCTTGTCTCCCACGCTAGACGTTCTTTGTCCCAGGCCCGGGCAACGCTCTGTCCGAGGCAATCGTGAGGCTCTCAACGGACGCCCGAGTGCCTGAGTCAACTACCTTACCCAAGAGGCCAAGACTTCTTCTGTTTTTCTCCCTGTTTCTCTTCTATTTCAAAATCTTGGTCAGCCGCTTGCTGCTAGACCTCTGTTCTGCCCTGTCCATGTCCAACGGCCGAGCTTCCCCGGCATTCTGAAAAACCCACTGGCAGCCTCGCTTTTCATTTTCCATATTCAATAATCTTCCCCATCTTGCAATGAAGCCCCGACTGGGCCTACCCTCTGACGTTGAGGCCATAACCGATGTGATTATCAGGACAATGCCGCTGGACCCACAATGGGACTACCGATTTCCATACCGACACCAATTTCCCGAGGATCACTACAAGTACACCAGGATGCTGTTTGAATACTTTCTCGACCCAGCATTCGACGACTGGAAGGTCATGGTGGTGGAAGACAGCCTTGAGCCCAGCGGAAAAGTATCTGTCGTGTCTTTTGGTGTGTGGGACACGTCATACATCAACAAGAGGATTTACGGGCCTGGCTACAAAACCCAAGATCGCAAGTTCTTCCAAGTCTGCCTTATCACGGGGGTCAAGAGACTAACACTCACTCAATAGCCGTCACCCAAGTGGAGGAGCGCGGCGGCAAGACCAGGAGAGACGCGAACCACAAGCATTTCGTTGAGTTCTGGCACGGCCAAATCAGGGCATACAAGAGATTCTTTGGTGACATTGGGCCAGAGCAAATTCAC
Source organism: Cladorrhinum samala (assembly GCA_033576145.1). Taxonomy (NCBI): domain Eukaryota; kingdom Fungi; phylum Ascomycota; class Sordariomycetes; order Sordariales; family Podosporaceae; genus Cladorrhinum; species Cladorrhinum samala. Next base: position 344,214 of record MU864936.1, on the reverse strand, counting down.
CTCCAGATCCTCGCCACCCTTCCCGATTATCAGCGACGCGGCCATGCCACTTCACTTTGCCACTGGGCGATGGATCTCGTGCGTAGGGAATCTCTGAACGATATGTCCGTAATGGCAAGTCCGATGGGCTATGACCTCTACACCTGGCTTGGGTTTGAATGTCTGGGCACCTTTTTCATACAAGTCCCGGGCGAGGAGGAAAAAATTACTCTGCAGGCTATGAAATACGTGCCCAAGGTTCGGAAGGTGAAAATAGTTCCACAACAAGAGGCTGGATGTGGAATTATGTGACCTTTTTTTTTTTTTTTTTTTTTTTGAATTTCTTTATTTCATAATTTCTTTCTGGAAACGGGCTTCTTTTTTGGTTGGATTAAGAGGATTGGCATTCATAGAGAATTTGTTCATGGGGTCAACGGGCGTTCCAAAGACATTTTAACCTTTTTCTGCGTTGAGAAATTTTTAAGACAGGATGACTTGATGCCAGTGGGTTTCATGCAATTAACAGGACGTAAACATGATAAAAAGACTTGATTCCCATTCAAAACCAGCACCCTATCATCATATGGTATGTAATGTGAATACAACAGAAGCGATTCACAACTCACATTGAACTCCAAGACTCCGACTGTCCCCCAATACACATCCTTCATCGGAGAAGTTCAACCAGCACCTCCCCAACTTGCAGGGCATCTGACTAAGTAGGTATAGCTTCCATACGGTGAGTTACTGAAATCGGCGGGAATACGATTTCACATGTCCCCAACACCATGACAGGCTGCACCGGTTTGCGACCACTGGCCAGGATCTTTGGGCTTCTTTACACAGGCAGCTATCTTACCCACGTCAGCCCTTTCCCCAAATAGGATATGTACCATTCGCCGCACTTCTCCTTCCGTTACCGACCGCAGAAACGCGGCCGACACCATTGTTTTTTTAGACTTTTGATTTTCTCCTCAATTCCTAAGGGAGAAAACCGGCGTTTCTTGTTTTGTTTTTGGACTTTTTTTTTTTTCTCCCACTCGATTTCCTAAAAGATGAAACCTCAATTTTTTTTTTTTCGTCTTGTTTTTATTCCATTTTTTTTTTCTTTTTTTTTTTTTTTTCTTGCTCTCTTATTATTTATTTTCCTTTTTTGAAAAAGAAAAAAAAAAAAAAAGAAAAGAAAAAAAAAATCCTCAACTTTTCAAACCAAGACTTTTTTTTACCTTGTTCAGACAACGTTTTAATCATGTATGTATTTCGGTACCCAGTATTCGCCCACTAATACTAGCCAGATAATGCTTTATAGCGATGATGTATGTTTTGTAAGTACCTACACTACATACTGTCCACCTTAGTAGCTCCAAAACATTCCACTTTTCAAAGGTTAGGGAATTCATAAGTGTCTGATTTCTTCGACTACCTATTTAATGAATTGTTCCTTGCCTGTTTACTCGGATGAACTGTTGTACAGGCTGCTCATCTGTTTACCTACATGGGAATTAAAGGTGTTGCATTTTTTTTTTTCTTTCTTGACCATGCGAGTTCAAACTCAATCCCCCGAAATTGGCGCTACGTTCAAGGTTGACGTGCATATTGAAGAAAATGGAAACGAGCCATTGGCCGGAACAGGTTCCCGCCCAAACAGCCGGCGGCCGCTACCCCAAAGGATGAGGTTGAAAGTTTTTAGGCTGCCGTCTCACCACCTGCACATGCGCTGTTGGAAATGATTTGAGCGGGTTATCAAGTCTTTTTTTTTTTTTTTTTTTTTTTTTTTTCACAGATCAGACTCGAAATCCATCACCGTATGCCCATTTTCACTCTTGCAAACAAAATACTTCAGCTTCCATCGTCGAAATCAACATCATGGCGATGTACACCTACTACACGCTGCAGGAAAAAGGGTGGATCAGAATATTGGTCATAGAACCCTCTGCCGACCGCCACTCTCTTGTTAGATGCAGTCTGCTTCACCGACCAATAGAAGATCTCGAAAAGGAAGGGTACGAAGCCCTGTCTTACTGCTGGGGCACCGACAAGGAAGCAATCCGCATCATCGATATCGACGGTGCCATATTCCGGGTTCGGTCTCCTCTTCATGCGGCACTGTTGAGGTTACGGCAGGCAACAAAACCCCGGACCATCTGGATCGACGCCATCTGTATCAATCAGCAAGATGACGCCGAACGAAACAGTCAAGTGGCTCAGATGCGAGATGTATACTCAAGAGCTTCGCAGGTCGTTGTGTGGTTGGGCGAGGGTGATCGCCGGCTGAAATTTGGCATGCATATTCTTGAGCTGTGGGCACGGCCTGCACAGGAGATCGAAGACAGGATATGCTTTACCTGGCGGTTTGATAATGGTGACAACCTTAAGAACCAGATTTATACCAACTGGACGACGCTCTACCAGGGATTTCAGCGCAACAAGTTTTCATACTACTATCGACTGGAGTGCTTATTGGGTCTCTTGAAAGTTGAATGGTGGACCAGGATGTGGACTGTGCAAGAGCTGCTGCTGGCAAAACAAGCTGTAGTGCAATTGGGGGAGAAGACTGTTGCTTGGCAGGATTTCGAGACCATCGCCAAACTTTGGACGGTACAGGCTATCCATTCTGAGGAGACGTTGAAGGACCCAGTAGTCGCTCGAGTCTGGCCGATAATGATGGTTCCAGACAACTTGCGTACCCTGGCAGTCCGTCGAAAAGGAAAGGTGCCGATTTCCCTCTCGCTTATGGTGCACCGCACCCGATTTCGTGCTTGCAAAGACCCGAAAGACAAAATATTCGCAGTTCTCGGGGTAGTCGATGAGCCAACCATTTCGAAGCCGAATTACCTAATGTCATGGCAGGACGTCTACACCACTGCCATGAGGGACATTCTTCTCGAGTGGAAGGATTTGCGGGCTTATGGCTATTTTGGTCTGAGCAATCATCGCGATGAAAGCGACGACCTTCCCTCATGGGTGCCGAATTTCGGTCGTAGCTACGAGTTTATGACCAGAAGCTTGTGCTTCGTTGAACCGGGATCTCCAAGTGACTTGGTCAGTCGCGAATCTTGCCGCGAGCTCTACAATGCAGGCGGCATTGGTCAGCGCATCAGCGAGGAAAACGAGCCCATGTTCGAGGAGAGTGGGAAGGTTATGCGGCTGAAAGGGACACAGGTTGATGTCGTATCCAACGTGGGAGAGATGGCTCCGCTGATAGGTACTCTTCGAAAGGCCATCATAAGTTGGCGCGCCTTAGTGCCTCGACTGGAGGAACAATATGTCGGGGGAAGATGCCAGACCAAGAAAGAAGCATTCTGGCGGACGGTATGCCTCGACTGTAAAATCCATTCGCTTCACAACGATATCTCGATTATAGACAATCCGCGAGATGCAAGACGAAGGCTAGATTCCAACGATAAGATGATACCTCCAGCGACGGCGCAGGATGAAGAAGAAGTGCTTCAAGCCCTTGATCGGCAAGTTGGCCTGAACGAAGCGTCCCAACCAGGGCGAGTCTTCTTCCTGACCGAGAGCGGATATATGGGACTTGGGCCAATGAATATGAAAGTCGGGGACGCTGTTGCGGTGCTTATTGGTGGTGAAACTCCATTCATAATAAGGGAGGGTAAAGCTCGCAACCGATACAGGATGCTGGAACAGTGGTAAGTCCTCTAGTAATGCCCCGTTCTTCGACCAATTCAGGTTTTCCGTTGATGCCAGAGCCAACTAACAGGAAGCAAGCTACGTGCATGGCATAATGGATGGAGAGGCCTTGCCAGGTCGGGAATTTGAAGATATTAGAATTGAGTAGTTGCTCACTGGCTGTCTGGAGGAACGACGTTGGCGGAGGTGGACACCAAACCCTTGTCCGGCACTGGTCCGGAGACTGGGGAGATCTCGGCATCTTAGTCCGGGGAAGTGGAGTTCGATGGGGACCTTGCTCGCTAAATATGTTGGCCACCCCACATCCCGCCATGACGAATGCCGACCACAATGAACGGCAGCTGCTTCCCTTAGAAATCCAGCATACGACTCGGACGGCAACAAGTTCTATGCATGATTATAACCTCGGCATCTTGAGTCAGAGCTCCTGCAAGGTCGCAAGGTCAAGAGCACTTTGATCGAAACCTCCCAAATTCCGCAGCTCATGTTCGGCGATTATTCCCCGCGCTCGCATTCTGCTGGAGACCTCGGGGCGGGATCAGATTCCCAGCAATGACTAGATAGCGGGGTCGGTCATGTCGAGGTGTTGTCTCGAGATCCTTTTCTCTCTTGATCTTTCGAAATAATACATCACCCACAGTACTATACCAAAATGAGTTCCCAAACACCCATCGACACCCTCCCAAATGAGGTAGGTGCCTTTACTCACCATTAGATTCTTGATCACGACCGTCAGCCAGCCACCCTAAACTGACACTATCTGTCCCCGTTCCCTCAGCTCCTAATCGATATCCTTTCCCCCTTTTCAACCGCCGATATCCTCCCCCTCCTGCCCATAAGCCGCCACTTCCACTCCGTCATCCTCCGCATCCTCCGGCAACGCCTCACCCGCGCCACCTCCCTGCCCGACCACCGTCTCATCCTCGAAGCCTACCACCCCAGCGCAAAGCTATCTACGCCCTATCTCTACTGCGATTACTTGTATACCGATAAAACCTTGCACGGTAAAGAACAAGAAGAACAAACCGGAGGCTCCGACGGCGGCACGCTGCAAAGTCTCAGTCAAACTTACTCGCACTTCCGGCCGGTAGTACAAGAAGAGAACCAACGCGCCCGGGCGCGATACCGCTCCCGACTGCTCGCGCAACAGTCATCATCAGGAGATGGCGAGGGCGGCGGTGGTGATGCCAAGCCTCCGCCGGAGTGGCAGCTGGAAACCATTCCGTCGCACGAGGTGTTCCTGGACGAGGACGAGATGTTCTCCCAGCTGTGCACCGTGACGAATCTGGTAAAGACTGGACCGAAACCGGGGCTGTTTTTGAGTCATGTGAACGTCAGTGACGGGCTGATACGAATAAAAAGGGATTGGTTAGCGGCGCGGGCGCGCAAAGGCGGGGACAGCGATGACGAGGACGCGATACTCTGGGCCGATGCCGCGCGAACCGTCGGTGTGCGGTTCCGGGTCCGAGAAATGGACACGGGAATCGAGAGGCCGGTTCTTGTTGCCGAGGGCGAGGAAATTGCTGTTTCGTACCGGTTAGAGTACGTGGAGTTGTTGGTGAGGACTTCGAGGTTGCTGATGATGGTCGAGAAGTCCGAGGGCCAGGAGATTGATCCTCAAGGCGGAGCTGTTGTCATTGCTGCGGTTTGAAGCGGATCCTGTTTGCGACTACTCATCCCCGGCCCCTGATGAACGGTGCAACGACAGGTTTTTTCTTGACGAGACAGTGATCTAGTGGATGATCGCGCGCACGCGGTAGCAAGCGAACAAACGCACACAAATCCCTTAGGGTCTTGGTACTGCGGTCTTGTTTCGCTCCTGCCGCCTCAATTTAGCCGTCATGATAGACAACTTGGGGGGTTCCCTGCTCCACGGCTCACAATGGACTAAACGATAGCGGTTCCTGGACATCTGCGGTTTTGTTTGATGGTGATCAAAACCTCCAAAATAGACAGAAAGCACGGGAAAATCCGCCGTGATCTGGATACTAACTCTGTAGCAAACACAAAAGAAACACTCGCCGAGGGGGAGTCCATGAAGCTACCATCTCTTTCACGGAAGACGCATTGCTCACTACAAACGAGAATCAAGTCTACTTCTTGAAACCTGCAGCGCCGTTTCCCATCCGGCATACAGTCACTTTGATGGCCGCCGGTGCTAGACAACAAGCACGGGGGATGTTGAGCTTCGACATGAGCAGGCATCAACGCTCCCTCCACCCACAACATGTGAGCGAAAGGTCCAGCAAGAAAAAAAAAAGGGCGGGTGGTGTTCCGAAATAACTATTACAAAACCTTGATGGCACAATTCCTCAAAACAGAGCGCCATTCCAGGTTTGAAATGCAGACTAGTTAAACAATACAGACGTGAAGCATTTAAAAGGAGAAACTTCAAGATCCCGAGAAGCCACTGCAACTAAGCAAAAAATTTGTCTACCACTAAAGGCTAGAGTGGAGATTGCTTAGAACGACGCAGATCGAAAGAGTAGTCTGAATGAAGAACTTGACATCATTGTCGAGAGTTTGTCTGGAGGCTCTCGAGAATTAAGCGGCAGCTGGTTTTCCCGGGCAAGGTAGCGCATGATCGACTTTAAAGGTGTGGGACAACCAGCTTCATCACCTTCATGCTCTACCAACGTTTTCACTGCGCGTTGCGACGACTAAAACCCGGTATGGCGTTGATCCGGAGCTACCGGTTAATGTCATGCCCTGAAATAGTGAGAAGAAACAGTCGAAACATTGCACCAACAACAGCTCGAGGCGAGCCACCATTAGTTCCACCGACCAGGTTCTGTCATTTCATTCCCATTCGTTTCGCAAACCAGCCGCACGATTTGGGCCACACCTGGACGGGGAGATTGGCTAAGAGCCGTGGGCCACCTATGGTGATGTCTATGGTAAAGGTTGCCAAAGGACCTTGGCTGAGGAATGGCGGAACCAGCCACGCACCACATTTCCATCATCCGAACAGGGTGATAAAAAGGAAGATATTGGAATGCGGAAGAAAGATGCATACCTACCATACTTGATCGTTGTGGTCGAGGGCACAAAATCATTGATCGTTGCATTCCCCCTCCCCCCACTCCGTGGTCGGAGAGCTGCCCCTGCCAAGCCCAACTGGAGGAAAAAGCTCTGACCATAACGTCACTTCCCCTTCTTTCGGGTATCTGAGACAAAATCTTTGACACAAGAGGAAAAGCGAATTGTTTCCATCCCACCTTTTTTCAACTTTGAAGAAAGCTGTTGAACGACTCGGTGTGACACTGTGATGCCGTCTGCAGCTCGGATTCCCGCGCGCGGCGGGACTTGGAATTTTTCTCTCGCCCAGCTCCCCGCTCACCAGTCCCGAAAACGCGTAGTGGCACGAAAGAGAGGGCACCGACTGGCTGGTTTAGCTCGGGTCAAGATTTTCAGCGGTGAAGACGCGATTCAAGGGATAAGCTGGCAAGATGTGACAGCGAAAGCAAACGAGACGGGGGACGGCACGGTACGGAACCGGACAGATGTTGGTTAGAGGCAACATGGGAAAGATGCAAAGGCAAGGAGGAGGCATCTGAGAGAACATTGGAAGAGGGCCTAGTGCCTGCCAAGATTCAGCGTGGTGGGGACACGACAGGCTCGGGACCAGCCGATTCTCCAAATTCCGCCCCACTTTCCACTCAGCTTCCGAACTTTAGCGTGACCCCGCTCTCTGGGTTGCTGGGAACTCCAACCTGATTCCTGAATCTCTCCTCTGCTTCCCATCTGAGGGATTCTTGATGACGAGAACGACATCTTTTTTTTTTTTTTTTTTTTCCTCTTCAATTTGAGAATCCGAGGCGTGCATTGCCGAAATGCATCAGTTTCTTGTCTTCAAGATGGATATAAAAAGTCATGATCAACTCTCCAAACACTCTTCGCGGCCCTTGCTCGTGTCACTTGCCGTTTCAGCCCTTGACTGGCCCCTGCGCTCGGCTACGCGAGAGAGCACTGAAGACTGCTATGGATACATAGGGGTTAGACTCCCTTGTCTGGTCCAAGCGGGGGCTTGATCGCCATCATCACCGTCCCATTCCATGGGAACCACGGGCAGGCAGGGGGCACATCACCACCACGTACCATAGGGGTGGGGACCTGGATCTCGTCTTGATCTGACCAAGCATCCAATGGCGACCTTGCCTGTCCACGAAATGTGCTTAACGCCGTTTCCATGCCTCCCGCAAGTTTCCTTAGGTAGCTTGCTCTTCTCAGCATCCAGTCAGCGAGTGCACGTCCACGCCGACGTTCCTGACGTTTCCTTCTGTCAGGATTCCATGCCCGACTTGCTGTGTAGACTAACTACCGGGCATCTTCACCAACCAGCGCATGCCCCCCCCCCTTGTTCCTCTCCACATAGTGTATCTGTCCATGGTCCCTGCCCTACCCTGCCCTGCCCTGCCATTATGCAGGTAGACTAGCATTGCATCACAGCTAACTAGGTACGCTACAATCCATCACGTCGACCAAGAATGTGAGGTCAATGCTTTGTAGCCCTGTCTTCTTTTAACCCTGATGATGGCCCACTCCCTTGCTCTGTTATTTGGCCCCTTTCCCTTCTTGTCCATTCACTCCTTTAACGGCCGGTTTGATATATCGTCGAGTCTGCTGGACAGCGACGACCGCCGAGATACCCTCCTCTGAGAGTCGAGGTGTCTGCCAATCGTTAACCATCTATAGGCCGCAACAACCATGGGGCTGGACCTGGACTTTGAGAAAGAGCTCGGTCTCGAGCTTGCTCGGCCGGAGGAAGATGCGGACAAGAAGGAGGATGGAATCGGGATGATGCGGATGTCTGTACCGCCGCCACCTCCTCCAGCCAAAGAGTCGCCAAAGAGACCACCGCCAGCGGCCCTGAATTTGGACGTCACCTCAAAACCATCATCACCACCTAATCGTCCATTACCACCCAGGCCAATGTCAAAGGCGGGTGGTGGTGGTCTTTCTAGATCGACAACAAGTGCGTCGACCTGGACCCTACCAAGCATACCACCACCTTCCATCCCACCACCAAGCCTTCCACCGCCCAGCCGACCACCGCCACTGAGACCGCAAGCTCCCTTGAAAATGAATCCACCCACGCGGCCTGGCACGTCGGGTTCTCAACTGACAGGGACGACGGTGTCTTTGCCGAGTTTGAACTCAAAGCGGATGTCATGGACATCAACTGTGGCAAACAGAAGGATAAAATATGGCCAGGGCAAGTTTAGCAATGTTGAGCTTGTACCGCAGCCAAGCGATGACCCTGATGACCCTTTGGTACGCTACATCTTTTCCTCAAAAATTACCTATCTCTTGGTAGCTCATGCCCTAACCGACGTCTACAGAACTGGCCAACGTGGAGGAAAGAACTCAACTTTTACTCACTGATGCTTTTTGTTGCCATGACTGGCGTCTTGAAAACAATTCTCATGACTACTAACGCCCGGCTCGCAGAGAGCTACCAAGTTTCTTATACCGCTGTCGCTGCCCTCACGGGCGTTCCCTTGATTCTTTCATCGATGACCGGTCTCTGCTGCCTCGTGGCATCGAGGATATGCGGCAAGAGGCCGCTATATCTGGTTTCGGCTCTTTTGGTCTTTATCGGAACGGTGTGGAACACCAACGTGGCGACGAGTTATGGCCAGCACATGGCGGCGAGGGTGTTCCAGGGGCTCGGATGGGGAGCATTCGATACTCTTGTCCTTGGATCAATCCAGGACACCTATTTCGTAAGCCATTCTCACCTCACCTAGTTGTTTTTACCCTTTTATTAATCCATTGCCTTAGGAACACGAACGTCCCCTTCGCGCGGCCATTCACACCATAATCGCAGTCTCAACAACCTGGGGCGCCCCCCTTTTAGGCGGCGTAGCCTCCCAAGGCTCAACCGGCTTTTCGCTCCAGTTCACGATCCTCTCCGCCTTCTTCGTCCTCGCCATACCAGCCATCACCCTCGGGGTCCCGGAAACCGCCTTTGACCGCGCGTTTGCTCTGGCTCAGACGCCAGCAACAGCAAGCTCAAGCAAATACTCCTCTGCCCAAAACAAATCCCTCCCCCTGGCTCCTCGCACCCTCCTCTCCTGGGAATTCGTGCAAGACTACATTGTCAAGCTGAAACCGCACTCTTACTCGCCCGCAAACTTTGCCTTGTCGAGGTCCACTCTCCTCCAGGCTCCCCTCGCCTTCGTCGCGCCCACCACCCTGCTCCTCTTCCTCGTCTCCTGCCTCCCTTACTCGATCCTCTGGGGGTTCACCTCGTCGCTCTCCCTGCTCTTCCATCCGCTGCCGTTCATGCTCTCGCCGGGATCCATCGGAGCCCTGTTCGTCGCGCCCTTCCTCCTCTCAACCGCCGCGGCCGCGGCCTTCTCCCTGATCCGGCAGTGGCACGCGCGATTCTCGCCGAGGCTCCACGTGGCGGCCATCGCTTCGGGCTCGGCCCTGTCCTTCATCGGCATCCTCGTCTTCGGGGTCCACATCAACTCGTGCATGTCCCGGTCCCCGGACGACGCCGACTCGGGCACGACGTCGGTCTACGCGCTCGAGTACCTGGGCGCCAAGGTCAAGTTCCCCGCCGTCAGCTTCGTCCTGGGCCTGCTGGCCGCGGGCGCCCTCGTCATCGACGCGACGGTGAGGCCGCTCGTGCGGGTCAGCACCGCCTTCACGAGCAGCAACCTCGGCGTCGCGACGAGGAACACGGCCGACATGACGGCCGGGGTCTCGTGCTGGAGGGCGCTGGTGGCCGGCGTTTGCGTCATCGCTGTGCCGAACGCCGCCTGGGCCTGGGACGGGCTGAGGGCGCTGTGCATCGGGTTCGGGATAGCGCAGATGGTCGTGGGCGCCGTGGTGGGTACCGTTTGGTGGCTGTGGGGGGACGAGATCAGGCGGTGGGACGGCAAGGTGATGAAGTTGGTCGACTTGGACTCCATCTTTAAGAGGACGGGAAGTTTTTTCGATGCTGATTAATTTTTTTAATTTTTTTTTTTTTTAAAAAAAAAAATCATGGAACAGGGTTGAAACTTCAACGTTTGTGTATACCTACCCAGTATTTTATGGATGGTATATTTTTCTTTGTCTAATGCATGTACGAGTATATGATGGGAAGTGGGATATGGAAAGGGGGGAAGGGGTGTGTGTTCCTGTCTTCTTGGGTTCAATTTAGAGGAAGATTGATGAGTGATTGGATAAACATTACTAGTTATGATGATGATACCCAAATGAAACAATGAAATAAATGAATTTTGATGACAAAAAGCATGGTATGAACTTTTTGCATTTTTGCCGTTTCATGCTTTCTGTTTTTTTTTTTTTTTTTTTTTTTTTTTTTTTTGGTCTTGTTCTTGCCTGTTGACAAAATTGTCTTCTTATTGGCTATCTAAAAACTTGAAAGGGTCATAAATCTGAGCTCGGTGAAACCTTTTTTAAAAACAAAAAAACAAAGACTCAAATGAAGTAAGGGAAACACAAAAGTCAACACCTGGAAAAGTATTCCAGTGAATGAATATTCGTATATCTTTCTTCATCAAAATGATACCGGATTCTCCGGTAGATCTAATTCAGAGGCAGCAGAAGACACAGATAGTGATATGCTGGAAGCTCACTACCTGATACACACCCCCCCCTTTTTTTTCCCCTTCCCCCTTCCTCCCATCACTTCATCTGTTATCCATTCTTTCCATCCATCCATTTCTTCAAGCACCATAAATGACATAGATCTCCCCACTGGTATCGCTGCTCACGTACAGCCTTCCCTTGCTGTCAAAGGCGAGCCCTACCGGTCGGAAGCAGTTGTTCGGGCAGCCCCCGATGTTGCCGTTCTCCATAACGGGCACCTGCGCCGTCTTTGAGCTGACGTCGTGGACGGGCTGCCCGTCGGGTCCGAAATCCACCCGCATCACCCGGTACCCGTCGGCTGGGTTCCGGTTCCAGCTGCCGTGGAAGGCGATGTACGCCTGGGTAGCGTTGGCGTTGAACTTGATGTCGAGCGGCGCCGTGTGCGCGTGGAAGTGAAGGCGGCCCGGCATGCGGGTCGCGCAGTCGTTGGCGTTGGGCACGCCGTCGGGCTTGAACAGCGTGCCGACCACGACGTTTTGGAGGCCGACGTTCTGGGGGTCCCAGGCCGGAACGCAAGATGGGTAGCCGTAGTTGAGGCCTTTGTAGCGGTTCGTGGCGGTGCCGTTGGGGCCGCCGCTGAGGGCGCCGTGGTACGACAGACGCTCGGCCGGGTTGTTGTTGTGGATATCCCGGCCGCTGAGGCGGACGTCGTCCATTTGGTTCTCTACTGACCACTTGGAGGGGAGGAGGAACGTTAGGTAAATGAGGCTATTGCTGGGAATAAGAGATTGGGAACTTACGATGCCGCCGTAGACTGGGTCTTCAGTTAGACCGACAATGTTGCGGAGACCCCAGGCGAGGACTTCACCGCCCGTATTGTACTGATGGGCTGTCTGCTGGCCTTGACTGATGCTAAAGGTCTTGATCATGCTGCGACCCGAGCTCTTGTCGGTTGTGGAAGTATCGATGTTGCCATTTGAGCCACGGGCTACCAAGATAGTGTCGGGGGAAAACTTGGATGTGGCGATGGCGCGGGTAGGGTGAGTACCCGTGTTGGACATGCCCTGGACAATCTGCTTGCCGGTTCCTACAGCGCCGGTGGAAGGATTGTAGCTGTAGGCAATCACGTTGGCCAGAGTAGAGGTGAATAGAGTGTTGCCATCGGCGCTGAGGGCGATACCGTGGTTGGTCTAGAAGCATCTTTATCAGCGACAAGTTCAACGGCAAAGGTAGTGAGTAAGTAGACTTACCGAAGTACCGCTAAGCGTTGAGCTGGAGCCAGCGCAGACGTTGTCCCCATTCTCCTGCAACACGATCCGTCTAACATTCTGAGAGCCACCTTCGGCAACGAGGAGGTTGCCCGCAGAGTCGATGACAAGGTGTCGGGGTTGACGGAGCCCAGTTGCCAGGACGCTGGCCCTATATCCAGAGCCCATCTTGGGCTGGTAGCGGCCGCTGACGCCTGGACATGACTGAGCAGCTACATCAGGGACGAAAAGGGAGGCCAGGGCGGCGACGCCCGCAACCGTGGTGCTTACACGACCCATGGTGACTGATGATGGAGTGAGGTTTGTTTGCGTCTGTCAGCGAACAACAAAACAGACAAAACGCTGAAGTAATGGAAAGCGCTCTCCTTCGGCAGCATCCGAGGGAAAAGGGGGGGGGGGGGGGCGGGAGCCCTCTCATTCTTATCTGAGACCTGTGTCGCCCTTCCTTGGTGGGACAGTTCCCGGCACAATATGGCTCTCTCCGCTCCGAATTCCAGGGACCGGTTCTCCATCGACGTCGTGGGTCGTCATCGTCGCCACCAAAAGTCCATCCACCAACCGGGGTATATACAATCAGGGATAATTAAGGTAAATGGCACAAATGCAAAAGGAGACCCAAGGAGCGGGGATGCATACTCCGGACGTGGCTTGGCAGGGAGCCCAACCACATTCATCCAGAATGGATAAATATGTCCGAGTCCTTTGGTGTTGCCCCCCAAGACAAGATGTGGTGAACGCCAAGGATTCATGTCGTCGTTGACGACAGTCCCATACTGAGAGAGTCGTACTCTCTCGGATACGGAGATACACGCTACAACACAAAAGGGCAACAACCCGTTTCTTCCAAATTCTCAAGTGTCCAACGCTCGGGTGCAATGTAGCAAATCTGTTTAATTATGTGACCGAGCAAAAAAGCACTCTTTTGGTTCTTTTCCCGAAGTAAATTTTTGAGTATGTATGATGGTGTTCATGACGATGACAACACCCCTTTTCATACTTCGCTGTTTCAAAAAAAAAAAAAAAAGCTGAAGGGGAAAAGGACCGCGCGCTGCGAATTCAAAATATAGAGTAAAGAAGCCATCCCAACTTGAAGACGCAGTAATATACAATCTGCCAACATTTCCCTCCAACACACATTAAGTGGACGCATCCGGCCCGTCCCGTTCCTAACTTCGTTCCGTCACCGTCCAGCGACGTTTGGTCGAGGTGAGATCCCTCAACCGGTCAGCATCCTCAGGAGGTCTTGGCCCACCTCCCCACAGCCCACTTGCACCGCCACGTGGATTCTCTATCTCGAGCTTGGGAGTAGACGAAGGTGATATAGCGCTGCTCGCATCGTCATTAGGGGCCGAAAGGGACTCGTTGCTGTCGCTGGCAGTGAAAAAGGGACTTGAGTTGGTTTCCTGAACTGCCTTTGGCGTGACCATTGACGATGAGCTTTGAGTCTCGTGGCTGAAGTTGAGAACCATATTGTCGTCGTCTTCGTCGTCTTCGTCTGCCGCTGAGATGGGCGACCAGAGACCAATAGAGGGCCTGTGCACAAACGTGGACGTCTTGGTTGTCCCAAATGATGTCATGCCACTTCCAACTGTGATACCTCCAGCGCTGGTTCCAAATGCCAGCCGACTACTCGTCGAAGGGGTATTATTTTGTGGTCTGCTCCTAAACCCGGCCCCGGCGGTATTTGCCGAGGACGCTCTGCCAGAGCTGTTGTCGTTCCAGGAAAAGTTGCTGAGGGGTGACGAAAAGGACGAGTGACGCGCACGAGACCCATTCATGACGGTAGCTACCGAAGGCGAGCGTGAGGAGGCAGGGGTTGAGGGAGGGGACCGAATGTGGTCAGTGTTGGCAAAGAGCTTAAGATCATATAGCTCATGAACTCGTGGCATATCCTGGGTGGTTCCCGCTCCGTTGAGGCCCTGGCGATGTGTAAAATCGGGCTTCCGTACCGCCATGGTGAGGGAAGTCATGGCGACTTCCAGCAAAACAGGCTGGTGAGTAATTGCACCTATCAAAGCGTTGCAGCCCGCTCCGTGAGATACCATAACAACGACGGCCTCGGTCTCTACATCGTCATCATCATCGTCGTCTATGGCGCAGTCGTCCGAGTCATTCCCCGGGCCTCGCCCTACAGTTTTGGTAACCATCTCAGTCGGGTCACTTGCCATGGAATACCAATCGACAAGTCTCTGAACTCCTGCACGAAACCTCTTATGCATGTCCGTCCATTCTTCTGGAAAGCTTCCGCCATCACCCCAATCTAGCGGTGGACGCATAGAGTCCCACTGATAGTCGATGGCGGCGCAAGCATCTCGTGCATGGGCTACATATCCCTGAGGAATCGTGCTGTTGCTGCGAACGGCGTAATGTGGAACCGGGGGAACATACCCAGAAACATCGGTCCTTGGCGTCGAAGCAAGAGAAGCATCGCTCCTCTGGCTGCTCTGGCTGCTGATACTAGGACTCCTCGGCAGCGCACCGCTCATGTTCGACATGTTTCCTATTCCATCAAATGCAGCGTCGCTCGGTAGCGAGCCGGGTCCTGACCTACTCACTGGACTCCATAGCTGGCCTTGGGAGCTTGAATGGTTATGGGCATTAAAACTCGGGTATTCAACGTAGTCTTCGCGTCTGAGAAGCTCGGCCCTAGCGCTAGCAAGCATCATAACGGACTCGGGTGGAGGAGTGATCAGTTCAAAGTAGGTCGGGGAGAGCCATTCTCCGAGGAAAGCATCTAAGCGCAGGACGGATTTGCGGACCCTGACCGACGCGTCGGGTGAATCTCGAACAATGTCGGTGATGATGGGCTTTGGTCTGGCCCCATGAACTGAAGGTGGCGTAGGCGGCAGGGATTCCCGGTCCAAATCAAAGGGTCCGAATGGTGTTGAGTCTTGGGCCAAACCGGCACTGATGGCGATGGAGGTTTGGATGCATCGAAGAAATGGCGAGCTGTGAAGAACAACCTTGTATCTCTTTCGCTTGACGTTTTGGTCAGGGTTTTGCCTAGCCGCAAGCTCGTCTTCTTTTACCCTCTCCTGAAGTATCGAAGCGATCCGAGCTCCCAAGTTCTTGGCCTGCTGCCAACCGCTATATGTGAGGGGAGGGTCATAGGGGGCGGGGGATGAGAGGTGCCATTGCTTGTCGGCAGCATCCAGACGATACCCGTGCCTGTGATTGTTTGTGTTAACTGACCGCGGCCCTTTCCCCGCATGGCACAGGTCCGAGAAACACTCAAGACAGCGACTCACCTCACCACAAATAAGTACGCCGGGGGGCGACCCATAGTTTGATATAGCCTAGACGTTGAGCCTAGAGAAGCTCGGGGAGATCTGCAACTGGTGTTCACTGATTCCAACGTCTTGAAGCTTTTAGCGAATCCAGGATCGTGGGGATTTTGCCCCGCCCAAGGACGTCACAATGCTTTGCGTTTGCGATGGAATATCAGCTCGCAAGGGGACCGTGGGGAAAAGCGGGGGATCAGTTATGCGGATCAAGGGCGGCTCCAAAGAAGCAATGGACGCTACCCAAGAATTGAGTCAGGGTAATCGATGAGATTTCAAATTCCAGCCTCTCGGGATACGCTAGACGGATGTTTCGTTGTTGATACCAGTTCTTTGTTTCTTCGCAGGTGTGGGTGGGTGGGGACCTGACAAAACCGAAATTTGGAGTAGGTAGACGATTGTTGTGTGTCTTGGGGATGGGCGTGATGGGTGACTTGGTTGTTGGTTGGTTGTTGGAGGAGGTTGAGATTTACCTAGTTCCACAGACCTTTGACTATTCTAGAAACCCAAAAAAAAAAAAAAAAAAAAAAAAACCAGGAGACTCGAGGCGGGAGAAAGGAGTTGGGGGGGTGAGATGTCGTCTGGGCTGGAACAACCAACGGTTCTTGTATGTTTTTGTCGATGCCGGCCCCCGGGCGTCTTCGTTTCTAGCTCCCCACACTTTTGGCGGGCTTGACAGAAAAGAGCTTAAAACAGCCAACAGTGTGCGTGCAAGGGTGGGGGGGGGGGGTGCGCGACCTAGCTTCGTGTGTGCGTTTGGGGGGGCCGAGGGTTCGTGTTAGACAGAATGGGCGAGGAAAGCAAGAGAGCTGTGACTGCTCACCTGGTGTCCTGTCGGGTGTTCTGTCTGTGCTTGGCCGAAGCCCGGTGACCGGGGAGCTTTTGGTAAGCTGGGCCTGGCGCAATTATTGCATCGAAATAGCGCTCTTGTGCTTTGGTATTCTTTTTTTTTTTTTTTTTTTTTTCTTCTCGGCAATTTCTTGATTGTCCCACGGGCTTGTTACGGTCGAGGGACTTTCGTCACAGTCGTCACATGCTCTCTGCTCACACCCCCACTGTTTGGACGTGTGACCGCGGCCTCGTTTTCCAGACTCCAAATTGAAGCGCCGCCCACGGGACGGGAGCCTAGATAATTACCTACGGTAGCTTGGAACCTGAAAAGAGGGTTCGACATGATTTGTCGGACTTCGGCAAAGATTTGGACCCGCTGTCAACCCACCCACCGTCACGGCAATCCCTGGAGCCTGGGCGCGGGGAGGCGGGGCCAATTTGTTGTTTCAGTGTCCCTATCCCTGCAAGCCGCAACTGAAATCTGTTCCCCCGTTTGAGATTTGCGATTTCAGATTTCCAGCCGTCGCGGCCTGGTGCGCTTATGTAATTAACACAGAGTTTAGATTGGCCTTGGCAAATGACCTCCCAGAACCTACCACAACCGTGCACACGTCCGTTCTTGGCCATGACAGATGGCATCCATAATCGAGGAGTAATCAACAGCCGAGCGCAGTTCGCCACGCGCGCGCATAACATTTCGAAGGGGGGGGTCGAAACCTCCAAATCGCCGACAGTTCAGACGCCGCCGAGGTCCCGTGGCCACAGTCTCACGAAGCCAAAGACAACCAAGACGATCATATCCCCGATCAAAATCAACCATGAGGATCTCCAACTTCTTGCGCCTTCCGGCGTTTTTAGCTGCAGCGCTTCTTGCGCCGGCTGCGCTCGTCGAGGCCGAACACACAAGCAATTGGGCCGTCCTGGTCTGCACCTCGCGGTTCTGGTTCAATTACCGGCACCTGGCCAACGTCCTGTCCATCTACCGCACCGTCAAGCGTCTGGGCATCCCCGACTCTCAGATCATCCTCATGCTTCCCGACGACATGGCATGCAACCCTCGAAATGCCTTCCCCGGAACAGTCTACTCAAATGCCGACCGCGCCGTCGATCTTTACGGAGACAACATCGAGGTGGATTATAGGGGATACGAGGTCACGGTGGAGAACTTCATTCGCCTGTTGACGGATCGCGTGGGCGAGGAGATGCCGCGAAGCAAGAGACTCTTGACGGATGACCGAAGCAACATCTTGGTGTACATGACGGGCCATGGAGGAAACGAATTCCTCAAGTTTCAGGATGCCGAGGAAATAGGGGCATTTGATCTCGCCGACGCCTTTGAACAGATGTGGGAGAAGAAACGGTATGCTATGAGAAACCCCCTTTCTTCATGGGTCATTATTGACTTTTTTGCGAACAGATATCACGAGATCCTTTTCATGATTGACACATGTCAAGCCAACACCATGTACAGCAAACTGTATTCGCCAAACATTATCGCGACGGGCTCATCCGAGCTCGATCAGTCATCATATTCTCACCACGCCGACAACGATATCGGCGTCGCCGTGATCGATCGCTACACTTACTACAACCTCGAATTCCTCGAATCCGAAGTCCGGGATACCAGCAGCAAGAAGACCGTCGGTGACCTCTTCGACAGTTACACATACGAGAAGATTCATTCTCACGCCGGAGTGCGGTACGATCTTTTCCGCGGTGGTGCTGAAGCGGCGCGGAGCCGGCTCCTCACAGACTTCTTTGGCAACGTGCAGAATGTTGAGGTTGATGGTGCTAAGAACACCACTACCGAGCAAGACTTGATATCTCTCAGCAAAACGATTGCCGCGCTTCATAAGAAGGCGGAGGAAGAGGAGGCTGCGCTCAAGCAAAACTCGACAACTGCTCCCAAGGCCAAGCTTTCATCTCAGCGAAAGATTCAGTCCACAAAGCCTCTCACTGATGACAACTGGTGGACCAAAAAGATATACGGCGCCACTGCGCTTGCAGGGTGTGCGTTGCTGTGGGGTGTAGGCTCGTTTTTTGAGGGCAGGTAGCAATACTAGAATAAGGTGTGATGAACTTTAACCCCTGTGAAGGCCAAACTCACCGTATCATTACTGAACCATTCCGCTGCCTAATTGGACTGGGCCGTTACGCCCTTGTTTTCGGTGATATCTTTGAGCATCTACAGGTGTATTTCCTCAAAAACAAAATAAATAAACAAAAAAAGGAGAGGAGAGGGAGAGAGATCTGGATCAGGCTTAGCGAGTGTTCCAGGGTTAGGGTGAACCGCGCAAGTGTACGAGTCGTGATTGGCCGTCTCCCACCAAATTCAAGTATTGCCCCCACATGCATCAAACTGCATTGACTTGATACTTCAACACCATCCACCACCCTCATTTTTGGCAAAACATTGCAGCAATCTGGTATGCGCGTATAAATTCAAAAAAAAAAATTAAAAATTTCAATTATCAATTGTCGGTTATTGTTCACCAAAACACCCAAAAGAGAATGGAGGAACCACCAGCCAGAGCCAGGAAACAAAAGGTATGCATGTCCTAGCTTCCTTCTTCGTCTTCCTTGCAGTAAAATAGCTTCAACGTTGGATCCAAGCAGCTGCCAGGCTGTAAGTATCAGATCCACAACCCTTTTCAAGTGCAAAGTTCAATGCTGTTATCCCTCCTTCCACGTTCATGCCAAACCTCATCATAAGAATGTCTGCCTTGTCATCCACACCACCCGCTCTTGATGAGGACTCGCTCTCACCCAGCAATCTCACCGCAGAGACCTCTTTCTCCTGGAACCTAACCGATAATGAATATCACAAGTTTCTTCCTCTGCGCGAGATCACTCTTAATTCCCGGCCATTGGTCAAACGAGCTATCCAGTTCTCGTGCGATGGCGACCTTGCAGTCTCAGCTGACGACTCGGTCCACGTCTTTGTCCCAGAGTTTCCAGATCTCTCCAGGCGCAGAGAGCGAGAGGCCAGAAAAGCAAATGCAGATGCGCACCAAGATCGTGACGCGGATGGGGGTTTGTCGTCGGACGAAGAAGGCGATGGCAAACGAAGGTACAACCCGGAGACGTTCCGCACGCAGTTCTCCGAAGGCAGCAAGCACATGCCCGTGTCATACCCTCCAATAGACCCCCGAATCAACAGAGAGCTTTTTACTGCCGCGGGAGTGCCATTTCCGTACGATTTCGAAACGGCCAGGGACCCGGACGATACCGAAGAGGATGTCGAGGACAGCGACACCCTAGATGACGAATCCGAATCCGAATCCGAATCCGATGCGTACGACTCGGATGATGAAGTCGCTGGTGGCACCAGGCTCGGCTTCAACCAGCCACAGGGAGCCGGTACTGCTCCGATCACTAGTGTTGGCAGCAGTATGAACCACGTCGTCCGCATCGGATGGTCTCCCTCAGGCCTGGGGGTCAACCGTAGACCAATCCTTGCAATCCTCACGGGGTCAGGAACGCTAGCAATGTACGGGGATCACAACATGGCCGCAAACATTCTCCAGCGTGCGAACGACAACATGATCCAACGCCGCGAGCTCAACTCCTGGATTGTGCTGTGGGGAATTGGTGAACGCATGATGGTGCCCGGACAGCAAGTTAAAGTCGCCGAGTACATCAGGTCGTTCGCCTGGGCTCATGAGGTTGGTCCGGGACAGGCGCTGCTAGCTACCGTAAACGACCAGAAAGAGATCGCCATCATCAGCATCCAGACCGTGTCGGTTCAGGACGAAAACAAGCCTAAGGAGGCATTGATTATGAGGACGGAGCCGAAGGAGAGAACCGTCTGGTTGGTTCGCGAGATTACGCGCTTCAAGGCTGAGGGACCGCACCTGCCTATCGACGTAAGTTTTATCCTCGGATTGTAAAGATTCGAAAATAACTTGTTGTACAGGTCATGGATCCCGATTTTGTCCCCTGCGGTACTTCGTTTGGAGTCAGCTGGGGGCCATGGCTTCATGGGCGAGGATACCGCACATGTGTGGTATCATATGTCGACAGGAATTATGTTGGCTTTCGTAGGGTTACACTTAAAACGCCATGGAGCAGAGGCGAGGTTCCGGAAATCACTGTTGACGATACTGACTTGCATGGGCGGTGTTTGCATCTCACGACCGATGCTTTTGTCGAGTTTGAGAATGGCGTAAGCTAACCCGCCTCCTTTTATATATATATCTTATCTATTCTTTCCGAACTAATTTTTTATCGACAGATCTGGTCTCATGGTAACGCCAGTGCCTGCCGCGGAATAATCTCGACGGGATGGCATCTTCACCCGTTCGAGGTTCCCCTGGCCGGCCTACAAGCACCAAAGCCTCCCATAGCTAAACACTGCGTCAAGGACTGCGGAACGTTATATGACGAATACGACTGCCAGAACCCCATAGTTGGTATGTATTTACTATCTCCGCTTCTCTATGCAGACTTGGTTCGTTGAACTTGTCCTGATTTTCGCCTCTTAGATCTTGTCATCCACCCCCCTGACCCTTTGAACCCATCTGACAGCCCTCTCTACACCGTGGTCCGCATGTCTGCCACGCCCTCCAACACAGACTGGTTCGAGACCAACGTTCCTCCCCCAGTCTCTCCAAGCAATGACTCGTCCTATGACGGCCAGCTTCAGTGGGTTCGTTCCATAGCTCAAAAGCTCGAGATCATGGTGCCTGTGGACATGTATCTCAGGCGCGGCGGATACACTGGAGAGTCGGACTCGGACGGATCAGATGACGAAGATGAGGACGAAGACGACGACGATGATGAAATGCTGGATGACACCTTTGGCGTGCAAGACGATATGATCGACTACTCGGAAGGCCAGGGGTTAACGGCTTATGATCCTGTTGCGTCAGCCGTTCCCGAGATCCATCCGCACCGCTTCAGAATGCACGGACTAACCTTGTCCCCCGGAGGAGGCTGCTCAGCTGTCCTAGTCTCGAATCATAGTACTCAGCACCCGGAAAGGGGAGGGTGGCATACAGTGAAGTCGAGCGTGCTTTTCAGTCATCGGCCGCGCGTGCCGAAGGGACATAGGGGGGACTGCGTCGCAGAGGAGAGGAAAGAAGGAGTAAGGGAGGATACGATTATTGATCCTCGGATGGGTGTTAGTAGGCAGCAACAACAAAACCAGCAGCAGCAGCAGCAACAGCAACAGCAAGTGAAGCACGAGGAAATACCCAAAGCGATCTTGACGACTGAAGGGCAGCTTTTCGAGTACCTTTACGGCGCCGGACCAGAGGTTCCCGGGGTGCATTACCCTCTCCCTGTCAACCCCAACAGCAGTCTGGCGCAGCTGTTTGCTGCCGCGTTGGAGAAGCAGACTTGTGAGCTTTGCGGGGCACCGGTAAACCGAAGAAAAGGGGACCTGAGCGGTTGCGAGAAGGGTCATTACTTTGGGAGATGTGCTACCAGCGGTTTGGCCGTCCAGCTGCCCGGGGTAACGAGGAGCTGCGGGACTTGCGGGCTTCGTACGATGAGGCCTGAAGTTTTGCTGGCCAAGGTGCCAGAGGAGATCAGGGAAGAAGTCAGGAAGGCTGTAGGGGATGGCGTTTGCGGGGGATGTGGAGGAAAGTTTCTCAATTAGGAATCGAGAAAAGAAGAAGAGGAAGAAGAAGAGGTAGCGTGTAGTGTAGTGTAGTCCCCGATGCCGTGTGTATTTTTTACAAAGTATTTTCTAAAGGGAAAAAAACAGACAAGGTTACCAGCGCGATAACGAAGAAAGAAAGAAAAAAACTTTATAACACTTTGACATTTTACTCCACGAAATTGGAGTTGGAAAGAAAAGACACTTGCTCTTATTTCTAATAACGAATATCTAGGCCAAGGTTAAACAGATATATCCGGGTAGACATAAGAAAAGAAGAAGAAGAAAAAAAAAGAAGCCGGCTTAGCTTCAAATGCAAAATGATTCCTAGATGCTCCTCCAACCAAAACGCTGTCTTTATACACAAAATCCAAAAAAAAGGAACCGATCCAAGATATTTCTTACATCCTCTCCTCTCTCTATCTATCTTTCTCCCTGTATCTCTCCTCATTGCGTCTCTCTATCTGCTTCTTCCCCGCCCGACCCTATCATTACTTTGATCCCCAATCAGTTGAAAACCTTGTTCATGGCTTGGTGAGCCAGTTCCACGCCCAAAAAGGTAGCAGCGTTGGCGGGCACGGCTCTCGCCAACGCGGGTCCGAACCCGGGGAAGAAGGCCTTGTAGCCTCCCTTGGCGTACAAGCCCTTGACCACCCCACCGATGGTCACATTGCCCTCGGCCGTCTGCAGCCTCGACTTTACGGTGTCGATGGGGAAGACGGGGATCCACATGGCGACGCCGGCAGCGGCGCCGGCGCAGGTGATGGCGCCCAGGCTGATCTTGCCGCTCGCTTCGCCGGTGACGGGGTCGACGGGGGTGAGCTTCCGCTTGATGTACTCGTAGGCGGCAAAGTACGCCGCGGAGCCGGGGCCGTCGCGGGCCAGGGTCGCCGCGCTGCCTCGGAACACGGAGCGGACGCCGCCCTCCCTGTAGAGCTGCCTCACGACGTCCATGCCACCCGAGTACTTGGGCTTCTCCCCGGGCGCGAGCTGCTTCTGGCCCTGGACCTGGAGGATGACCTTGACGCGCTCAAAGGGCGCCGTGATGGCCGTCATTGGGATCGCCGAGAAGAAACCGGCGGCCGAGATCTGGGCGATGGAGAGGTTCCCGTCGGCGGCGACGGTCGAGGTCGAGCGGACGATGGTTTTGCCGAGGTCGTAACCCCAAAAGGAGACGGCGACTGTTGTTCAGCAAGGTACGTACGTTAGCTAACCCGTGTTCAAACCAAGTTTTCTATTTTTGCGAGAGGGGCGAGGGTGGAATGGAGAGAACATACACATTGGCGTAACACCCACAAGCGGTGCCGAAACACCTGCATACAGCCCTCTCTTTAATCCATCCTTGGCTACGGACTTGCGAACCACGTCGATGGCGGAGGAGTACACGCCCTTTTCGGCGGTCTGCAGCCGGACTTTTACCAAGTCAAAGGGGTGTCCGACCACCACGGCCGCGACGCCGCCGAATCCTCCCGCGACGAAAGACCGGAGCTGAGCGAGGCCGCCCGACGCGGCGGCCTTGGCTTCTGCTTTGAGTTCGGCTTTCAGTTCTTCTTTGGATTCTGGGAGGTGGACGGCCGGTAGCTTCTCCGAAACGACGGCCTGGATTTTGGCGGCGGTGGCGTTTGTTGGGGAGGAGGATGATGATGTGGACATTTTGGCGGTTTATGGGGGTGTAAAAGTTGCAAAAACAGAAATGTTCGCTCGTGCGCTGGAAAATGGGCTTCTGCCGCGCGCTCCTTAATTTCTAGTACCTGCTACTGCTTTGCGCAATAAGCCTGTGTGTGGTTTTTCGCTCTTGGTGTGCTCCTTGACTCGTTCCTTTGGGCCTTTTTGGAGTGATATTCTCGAGGGAGGGCCAACACGGAGTCAGTCAAGTCTTCGTACCTCTTAAGGGGTTATGGGCAAGTGGTAAAAAGAATTGAAAAGAGAGAAAGAGAAAATAGTAAAGATTCTAGCGCAAAGCGGTTTTGAGTAATTATTCTCGGCCTGTCGCGGACTTGCAAAGCCACGGACGTCACCCACGCGACCCTTAACAATGCGTAGTAGGAGGTGAGCAACCGCAGAACCTCGGCAAAAAAGAAAGCCCCGCCAGAATTGGGAATTAAGCTGTCTCCCTCTTTGTGGATTATCCTCAGGAATCTATTGATCACAAGGAGATCTACGGTCTCTCAACCGAGCCGTTTATTCTGAATTCAAAACGCTCTAATTTTTTTTTTCTTTTGTTGTTATTTGCAGTCATTCTTCAGGGTTTCTTCAGGCTTCTTTTTTTTTTTTTTTTTTTTTTTTTTTATTATATATATATTTTTCCTCTGGTACCCCTCGATGATGTACCCTTCTTTTTCCCCAAGTGACCCCACAAAAAAAAAGAAGCCAAGTCCTTCCCCCACATCCACAGCACTGCAAATCAGGGATAGCCTGACTTTATCCTCCAAAACCCCTCGGCCGGCAAGTGGTGGGTGGGTTTTGTGCTCGGTTTCGCGGACGACCTACGATTATTATATATACTAGCCCGCCTTTGTCTTGATCAAAATCGGTTCGTCTTGTGCATACTGTGTGTGTACGTATCCCCCAAATCCTTGCATGGCAACACCTACGACACCTTTTTTGTCGTCCAAGTCTTTTTTTGGTCCATTATAGCGTGGGGGTAAAAATCCTTTCCTCCTGTCCATTGATGAGGTTCCTTTCGTCCTCAGCATGGTGGTAGCACTGCCCGTGCTGGAAAGAAGCCCAGCACAGATGGCTGCATCAGCTGGAAGAAATCCCTCTCGTGTCACCAACACGTCTTCGCTAGATGCCATACGCCCGTTTCCCCATCTCGGACAGATGGAACAGTGATCATGTTTGCATCCATCCATCCATTTCTTCCAAAGTTCTGGCCAATTGGTAAAGGTTCAAAGTGCTCAGCTGCACACCCTCCGAAACCGATATAGCTTGCCAAGACTCTTGCATTTGCATGTGAATTGTGGGTGCGTCACTTGCTTTAATGAATAATTAAACCCTAACCCAAGCTGGGAAATCATCATCCTTTTCTCTTTACTGTGTACATAGCCCGCAATTGAGTCCATATTTACATGAGCTCTCACAATACATGTGGCTCAATCTGATGGCTGATTTCGCGGAATATCATGCAGAATCTGGCTCGCAAAAAGACATCTTATGACATCCCCTGTTACTCTCAACCGTACATAATCTCATGATACATCTGAGAAGTACAAAATAGAAAGTGTATCCATACAGTTCTGTTATTAATCCATGTGCGTCGCTACATAGGTACGATACGGTGATGACAACGACCAAAAAAAGCATATGTGTATATACAGGATAAAAAGGGGCCGACCCCAAACCTCCCTTCCCACAACCCCTCCCTAATTTGGATATTTACGAGCTTAAAGAGGAGGGTGAACACGTATTAATCTCCAAACCTATTGCTATGCGAAGGACAACAGCGCGAATTGCTTCCAATCAAAAAAGAGGCCCTCGCCCACGATATGCAAACCAATTAGACAGCCAACGTCTTTTGTCAAAAAAAGAGGGCGAGGTTCAACAGCCAAAAGAAACTCAACTCAAACCAAGTCTTCAGCATTTCCATCCTAGAAAATGCTGGTACTCTGCGTCGATTTGTGCGACTGCGACAGTGGGCTTCGTCCGACACCACACCAGCAGCTTGTATCGCCTTCTCGTTCAACCTGCAACGTGATATCGATGTTGTGTTCCAGCAGGTAGTTGCGCACCCGATCGCGTACATCCTCCATATCTGCGCCCCTCGCCGCAACCACATGCATGACGCCTAGAAGGTTGTTTGCCGACGCACCTTCCCCGGTACTACGGTCATCCAGCCAGAACTTGGGGGCTGCGTAGCCCACAACTCCCCGCAGGCCTGTGATCCCAGACAAGGTATCGCGCAAGCTGTATTCAATCTCGGGTGGAATAGTAAGCAAGAGTCTCCGTGCCGAAGACTTGACCAAGGGCAATGCTGACAGCAAGATCAAAACCGCGATGAGGAACGATGCGAGCGGATCCCAGCCCGACCACTTCCAGAAGTGGGTCAGAATGGTAGACACAATAACAGCACCACTCCCAAGCGTATCCGCCAGTACGTGCAGGTAGATGCCATGCATGTTCTCGTTGTCGTGAGAATGGGAATGGGAATGTCCACCGTGGGAATGACCATCTTTGTGCTTCTCGCCGTGCGAGTGTTTGTGGTCGTGATCGTGGTCGTGGTCGTGGCCGTGGGAATGACCATTGCACCCGTGGGAGTGGCCGTGGGAGTGGCCGTGTGAGTGACCATGTCCATGGTCATGGCCGTGATGATGGTGGCCAAACGCCGCCATGCCGACCAAGTTTACCAGCAACCCCGCCGTGCTCACAACAAACAGCTCTCCAAGCCTCTTCGTCTCTCTGCCCTCCATAATCCTCTCGCATGCCTCGATCATGATTTCGATGCTGATCAAGATCAGAAAAACACCATTACCAAAACCACTCAAAGTCTCGATTTTGCCAAACCCGTATGGGAACCTCTCACTCGGCGGCCACTTGCTGGCCACGGCAGCAAAGAGCCCAATCGCCAGAGCCACGCAGTCAAAGAACATGTGAATACTGTCGCTAAGAAGACCAAGAGAGTCGGTCACGTAACCATAAAAGGCCTGGACCATCATAAAGGCAAGATTCAAACTGTACAGGCAGGAATCAGCAAGGTTGTTCTACCGTTTGACAACGAGGAAATCGTGGCACGTACGACATGAAGTAAAATATTCGGCGGGAATCTCTTTCAACGACGACGGCATGTATGAGAGGCCATCTTGCCGTCAATGTGAGCAGCGCCTTGGTAAACCTCGAACGTTCTGGCGAATGGTCGTGATGGTCGTGATGGTCGTGGTGTGAGTGGGAATGCGAGTGCTGCTCGGTTTGAACTGGCGGTTGATATATCCCTGCAGCATCAAAGCTCGCATCCGTCGGCGTCATTAAAGGCTTTCCGCCGGGCGTTGAATCGGTCCTCCAGTGGCCGCCGTGACTTAATCTCGATTTGGACGAAAGATCTAGCGGCATCGGAACATTCGAGTTTGCTCGGTGCTGTTTGAAGTTGAGTTCAGTTGCCTGGCTCCTATTATGCGAATGGCCGCCGATAGATCGACCATCTTTGCGGCTCAGGGAGGGACTGACGGTGTTTAGAGATGGGCTATGTGAGTGCGAGTGGGAGTGGCCGTGCCCGGGAGTGTGGGAATGCGAATGGGAGCAGCCATGGTCGGAACCGTGACGGTGAATAGTCGATGCTGGGAGGGCGTACGTAGAAGCCATCGCGGGCTGGATGATTGTATTAGTTCGATCGCAATTGTCGTCGGTCAAATATGGTATCTTCTTTCGTCCAGTATTCGGATTGCAGGAGCGATCACGCTCCCGTTGCTATCTCCCTTTTTATCATGGAAGAGTTGTAGATGTGCGAAGAGGGTTTGCACCACAGCGGGAAGCAGGTCTGGAGATTTTGTTTGCGTGTGGTTAGCAGGAGCTCCGATTTCGATAACGGAAGGGCTCAGACAATGCACTCACCGAGAGATGCAGCCACTGGAACTGTCGTGGTACGTCGCCGACGTTCCGTGATTGCGGGTATTGGGTTTCCACTTTATTGCGCCCGAGACATTCAGTTATCGGTGATGGCTGGGATCATCGATGCTGGCTCCGGGAGGTAAACAAACGGCGCAGGCCAACACGAGGTCGAATTAACAGCCCAATGCACCCGTTTCAAGTTTTGAAGAAAATGTTCAACGGCGGCGGGGCGGCAACGGGACAAAAACAAGACGGGAGAGGTGTTTGGCAATTATCAGGGAGACAAGACAGAAAAAAGACGGTAACGGGGCGGCGGCGGCTGGTTGCCCTTCATCAAAGAGTCGCGGATCGTTTGGGGGTTAATACTGCTGGGAACCGTACCGTTGCTGTCCCTCCTTCCGTTCCCTGTCGCAGCATCCTCCACCGCCGCCTTCCCTTTTGAACCACTGATCTGGGCCCGGGTGCACTGGTCTGGTGGGGAAGGCTGTCTAGGTCCATGATGTCGCGTCATCTGGTTGGCTGCTCCGCGCTGGCCCCTGACCCGCCAATGCACCTGGCTGCATAGCTCCCGCAAGCAGTACCGGCCAGATAATCTGTGTTAATTGATCCCACTTGACCTTGACGAACCGTTAACATGATCAATCCCACGTCCTGCCAGCTTCCTGTTTAAGCTTATTGCAGTGCTAGAGCAGGGCTGATGCGTATTGACGCCCAGCACACCACGAGGCTGAATATTACCGACCATTGGGCAATCCGGGGTAGGCACCAAATGCGACCTGCCGTTTTGTTCGAAAGCTGTTGAAACTGTTCAGAAAGTAGTAAATGCCTCACGCACGCCGCCGCTAATGCGAACCTGTCCTTTAGCCAAGGAGTCTAGATAGCTTCACCGGCAGTACAGCCCGGGGCAAGTGGGGCAATGGCCGGAATTTGGGTATACCTTCTTTTGTCAGCTCTGGCGAGCTTGCTCTCACTTGCGCTGGCATTCACCCTCTTCCGTCCGTCTCGGTACACTTCTTCTTCTTTCACAACATCCAAAAAGCATGTGTCGGTTCACATACTCGTCCTCGGGGACATAGGACGTAGTCCTCGCATGACATATCATGCCTTGAGTGTCGCCAAGCATGGCGGTAAAGTGAGCTTGATTGGATATCTGGGTAAAGCATCTCTCTCCCTCTCTCATCCCTCAAATATCCTCAAATCATAACCATGCACTAACAACTAAACACATACAAGAAACCTCACCACACCCCGACCTTCTCTCAAACCCAGACATCACCATCATCCCCCTGCCAACCCCTCCCCAACGACCAAAATCCATCCCCTTCATTCTCTTCGCCCCCCTAAAAGTCATTTTCCAAATCCTCCATCTCACTTACATCCTCAACTACTCCCTTCCCCCCTCCAAATTCCTCCTCGTCCAAAACCCCCCTTCAATCCCAACCCTAGCCGTCGCCTCGCTCTCCTGCCGTCTCCGCAACACCCGTCTCGTAATAGACTGGCACAACTACGGCTGGACGATCCTCGCCTCGACCCGCGGATCAGCGAGGCACCCCTTCGTCATCCTTTCGAAGCTCTACGAAGTTTGCTTTGGCCGCTTGGGCTGGCACAACCTGACAGTAACCCGGGCCATGGCGCGCCAGCTCTCGTCGCCGCCGTACAGCGTCACCACCCCGCTGACCACCGTGCACGACCGCCCGGCCGCCATCTTCCAGCCTTTGCCCTCCTCCCTCGCTGCTGCAGCTTCCCGAAGAGAAATCCTGGCCCGGATCCTTCCCGACCACCCCGAACTCGCATCCCCTTCCATCGTTTCCGGCACGACGAAACTCGTCGTCTCGTCAACCTCCTGGACCCCCGATGAAGATTTTGACATTTTTCTCTCGGCGTTGACCCTGTACGCTTCTCACCCCGACTCGGCACCCGTGTTGGCAATAATAACGGGCAAGGGCCCCCAAAAAGAATTTTACCTCTCCAAAATCGCTTCGCTCGTCGGGCAAGGCAGGCTCCCCAACGTGAGAATCGAAACCGCTTTC
The DNA here is from genome assembly GCA_033576145.1 of Cladorrhinum samala. Lineage (NCBI taxonomy): Eukaryota > Fungi > Ascomycota > Sordariomycetes > Sordariales > Podosporaceae > Cladorrhinum > Cladorrhinum samala. The sequence continues at coordinate 314,483 of MU864936.1, read as the reverse complement.
TTGCCCTTTGAAGACTACGCGAAGCTCTTGGCCTGCGCCGACTTGGGTGTGTGTCTCCACATGAGCAGTTCAGGGGTGGATCTGCCGATGAAGGTTGTCGACATGTTTGGGGCCGGACTGCCGGTGGCTGCGTACAGCGGCTACGAGAGTTTTGGGGAGCTGGTTAGGGAAGGGGAAAACGGTACCGGGTTCGAGACGGCCGAGGAGCTGGCTGGGATTCTGCAGAGGTTGCTGAGCGAGAACGGGAAAGGGGAATTGGAACATTTGAGGAAGGGCGCGGTCAAGGAAGGGAGCAGACGTTGGGATGAGGAGTGGGATGAGACGGTTGGAAGGATTCTGGGGTTGACTTCTTGAAGAACAATTATCGCTATTGTTTTTGTGTATATGTATATATATATACAAACATTTTCAAGGGTATTCAGTCCGCCGAATTTTATGTATTATTATTTATGAACGATTTGGTATCAGATTACAGGCCGTATGCTCGCTATCGTTTCCCTTCCCTCTCGCAACAGTGAGAGAACAGTATACTCTGCTTTATGATGATTTCTTCCAACAAACCTATCATCCTTCAACTTCTCCAATGTAACCTAGTCTTCCCCAAGGCTTTCCCTCACAATCTTTCGACACCTTTTCCGAAACTCCTTGTTCTTTCCTTCCCTTTCCTCCCTCAATAACGCCGCCGCCTCAACATTTGCCGGGCTGTCAACGTTTGGTTCACTGAAGAGGCTGATCACGCTGATTAGGATGCTTTGCGGAGTCTGAACGGGGCTCCATCGCTCGCTCGCCGATTCGTATCCGTACTTGTCCTCCTCTGGCGGATGCAGGATGCTGATGCACAGCTCACCGTTTGGATAAATATTAGGGTGGAACGGTATCGGATCCTGAAAGACGAGCGTTGGTGGCATCAGAGGGTAGGTTGGTGGAAATGTCATTCGGGCGCGAAAGTTTCCTCCTGTTGAAATCAAAGAAATAAAAGGGTGATCAGTAGGTGTTAGCTAGAGGATGGCGGGCTGAATACGCGACAAGGGAAATAGGTATGTATATATGTGTGTGAGAGACACCCACCTCCGTAATATTTAAACTCGTCGTTGATCATGAGCATGACCTCCCACTCGAAAACGTTGCTGTCCTTAACCAACCCACACGAGATACCAGGTAGGTCCGCATCGTTCTGGATCTCTTTTAACTGCCTTGTTAGGATAGTCGCCGCGCCCCTTGCGCTTGCCGAGGAGCTTGCCATCGCCGATATCTTGTATTCGGCCGTGTCCCTTCAGCTATAGAAGCGATCCCGTTTGAAGGGGGTAGATAATGGAAAGGTAACGTAAAGCTTGGGTTTGTGAGGTTCCTTTTAGCTTTCGTATTGCGAGTTGGGACGTTGTAGGACCTCAACAGCAGTTGAGTTGAGGTTTGTAGGATAGTCTGAGAACTGTATTTGAAGAAATGTTAAGATAGACTAGGTATTTTGTTCCTTAGCATCCAAGGAGAGAGCAAAAAATTTTATTAAATAGCTCCGTGATCACAAGTGACAGGATGGTCTTGTTGGAAAGATTGGGCTAGGCATTGGAGGGGTCTTGGGATCGAAGCGGGAAGACGCGGGGTCTATAGAATCCCAGCTCTCGGGTCAGGTGGGGGTCAGACAGCGCTGCCAAGAGCACTTCCATGACAGTATTATTACTAGTTTCTTTCAATATTCACTGTTGCTTTGATGTTCATTGAGGTTCGAAAGCGAATTTAGAATTTGGAAAGGAAAATTATTTATATTTATAGAGCCACATAAGTGACCAATAACTAGGTACTCCATCAGCTCGAAATTTTTTCGACGGCCCACGTTTGATTCGTATATACTCAACCAAGAATCCATACATTCCCACTAGTTACACCCAAAAACGCCATTCCATGCTTGTGGTATCTTTTGCGACGGTTTAGATGACAGCTATTCCAGTTAAAACACGAAAAAAAAAAATCTGGCAGTGGTGATATTTCTGAACGCCCATTATTTTTTGGCGGTGGTGCCAAACCCAGTGAACCCCATGGCGGCCATCATGTCGTCCTCGTCATGCTCGCCCTCGATCCGGACATCATCCCCATATTCTGTCTTGACCTTTATCGCCGCCTCCTTCTCCAATCGTTTCTTCTCCTCCGCCTCTTTTCGTTTCCTCCTCTTCTCCTCCCTCTCTTTCTCTTCCTCCTCCTTCCTGACCTCTAATCTTTCCTTCAGCGAAATGACCTGCTCCCTCTTCAGCTCTTCCTGTCTCTGCCAAAGCGCTTCTATCCTCGCATGCACCTCCTCGGCCGTCGCTTTCCGTACTTGGCCCGTCTGTCCTATCGCCCGTTGGTGCTGCATGCTATTCGTGTGCGAGATGAACTCCAAGTTGGACTTGAACGTCAAGTCGCAGTCTGGGCAGTAGAAACCAGCACCGCGCCCGCGTTTGCCCACACCCGCACCCGCAGGCACGAGCGAGGTTGTCCCGACCATCTTGCTAAAGTCTTGCGTGGCATTCCGCGCCGTCGTAAGAGTTTCTGTTCCGTCCATGGGCTTGTAATATTTCTTGCCGGCCATCTTGGCCTCCCATCGCGCCTTGCGCTCCTCCTTCTCGGCCGCTTCGCGTTCCTTGGCTTTCGCTGCATACTCGTCGAGGTCGTATTTCTTGCGAAAGTCGGTGTCGCCGGCGGCCTTGCCGTAGGCTGAACCTTTATTCGACATGGTGCTGTAGAAATTATGGCAATTGAATGGATTAACTGAAGTGGTTGTCGGTATAATTACGGTGGCTTGTGAAGGCTTGCTGCACGTTGGGGTTGCGATTTTGGCGCGATAGCTTGGGTGGCTGACGCGCTGTAATGAGCAGCTTCAGAACCTTCGAAATTTTGGAGAGGGGCAGGTTTGGCGGGGAAATTATTAGTGCAGTACTTCGCTATGCTCGTGACCCAGAACATGTAAGTAAGTACCCAAGTATCATATTTGTCCGTGCATTAATATTTCTACATTTTCTTCACAGACTTTTTCTCTCAGTCAACCAAAACCACATACCGCGCACTACTCCCTCAAGATGTTGTACCTGGTTGGCCTCGGTCTCTCCGACGAGACGGACATCACCGTCAAGGGCCTTGAAATTGTCAAGAAGGCGGCGCGTGTCTATCTTGAGGCCTACACCAGCATTCTTCTCGTGGACCAGGCCACTCTTGTACGGCTCACTTGCTTCTTTCCCCCCTCCCCCCCTCGCTTCTGGCCCATATCAACCGAGAACTAACGTTAATTCGCAGTAGGAAACATACTATGGCCGCTCAATCGTAGTGGCCGACCGCGAAATGGTCGAGTCAGACAGTGACGAGATTTTGCGCGACGCACAAAACGTCGACGTAGCATTCCTGGTGGTCGGCGACCCCTTTGGCGCGACCACGCATACCGACCTCGTCCTTCGCGCGCGCGAGCTTAAGATTCCCGTGGCCACTGTCCCCAATGCCTCCATCATGTCTGGCATCGGCGCCGCGGGTCTGCAGCTCTACAACTTTGGCCAGACGGTCAGCATGGTTTTCTTCCTCGACAACTGGAGGCCCGCGAGCTTTTACGACCGAGTGAAAGAAAATAGAAGCATCGGCCTGCACACTCTCATGCTCCTCGATATCAAGGTCAAGGAACAGAGTCTGGAAAATATGGCCAGGGGAAGAAAGATATACGAGCCGCCACGTTACATGACCGTCGGTACTTGCGCGCGCCAGATGCTCGAGATTGAGGAGGAGAAGGGCGAGGGCGTTTATGGTCCAGACAGCCTAGCGATAGGCGCTGCTCGTGTTGGCGGCAAGACTGAGAAGTTCGTTGCCGGCACACTGAAGGAGCTCTGCGACGCCGACGACCTGCTTGGCCCACCTCTTCACAGCATGGTTCTCCTGGGACGGAGGACGCACGAGCTAGAGCATGAATATGTTCGCGAGTTTGCGATTGACAAGGAGAATTGGGACCGGATATGGAAAGCAGATTATCATGGCCAGCAGTAATTATCATCTAACCTGGTTGTCTGCTCAAATTTGATTCCTCTAAAGTACAAAAACGCCCCAGAAAATTTAGATCATTCATGACTTCAATTTTGGGAAGAAACGCTTCAAAAGGGACAAGGAAATGCTGTTTTAGTGCGATACTCTCCACTTGCTAACCTCTTCCTCACTGATCTCCCGTAGCCGGTTCGTCTGGGCCGGCTTTCCAGTGATTGTTCCTTGTGCAACCTCGGCCACTCTGCCGATGATATTCTTGGACGAGATGGCGTAGTGGCTAGTGATCATCTTGACCCGAATGATGCCGATACGGGGGTCATTCTCTGATCCGTCATGGACACCGTCGCCCAAGTCTCCCATCCAGGCCTTGAGGTCAGGGCGGTAGTGCTGCTTGATGAGTGATCTGTCGGTCACCACGCTGGCCTTTCCGCTGACCGACGCCCACTCGCCAAAAGTGTTGAGGAAGCCAATGTTGATGTGCTCGTCCGTGGCAAGGTCGTCAGTCTTGCCAGACTCGGTGTTGGTATGGAAAAGAAGGTCGATGCCGCCAGACTCCTGAATATCATGTTAGACTTGAAAACCAATAACGGTTGGGCGGCATAAAAGATGCGGCATACCTGAGCAGCAAGGGCCATGCATCGAGACACGAGGTTTCCGGTCTTTGCGTCCCGGGTAGTCATCATGGCGAACTTGCAACTCGTCATGAAATTGCTGAGATCACTGATCTTCTGCTCGAGCGAGGCTTCATTGTCGAGGTTTGCCTCCTTGTATGGGTCGGCATGCTTGGTCGACGTGTTGGAGAACTGATCAGACATGATGGATTGTGTGAGAAGGAGTTTTTTCGTTTAGTGGTATGGGTAATGAGTTGATAGTGTTCCGGTTTGTTGTATTACTGGAGATGTTCTGGCGGTTGGAAGGTGGGTGGAAAGAGAAAGAGGGGGAGAGGGAGGAGCACCTTCATATCTGCCAGGCGTCTGGGCCCATGATGTAAGTCTCCGGGCCTCTGCTGCACCCCTCCGTGCTGTGTACCTGATTTGGCATGTCATCATCACACGACAATCATGTACCAGAAATGGGGAGTCCGGTGGGATTTGCTGGGCACAAAGAATAACCAAATGTCAGGTCACTTTTAGGGATACGGTCATTGACGTCAGGGGTGTCAGTTTTGGGGAAGCAGTAGTTGATCGATGTGCCGTCGTCGGGGCCGATCAACCTATTAGTGTCTCCGATCCAGGGGAATTATCAAATGCGCTGCATCTGCACGGGTATAAGTATACGAAGATTTAATCATCAAAGGCAGCGATAAACACTCGGTCTTTATAAGTCGCGTCTCCGGAACCACCGAGTTGAACAGCCAAGCCAGTCACCACTATTTCTCAATCAGGATATGTGGAACACAGTGCTCAATAAGACCCCTGCAAGTTGAGATTCAATTCGCCAATCAAATACGGAGAGTCCTGAGTGAGTGAGGTGAAGATTCATCTTCTCACAACGCCCACAGATCCCCCTCGTCGTGAAATCAATCACCAAACAGATCAATGTCGGTTGGTCATGGAGCCTAAAGTTAAGTTAAAACCTTTAGCAATGCCGGACTACCCCTGGAGCGGTCGGATTCGCGCAGCAGTTTTGAATGTGGGGGTTTGGAGTGATGACGTCGTTGTTCATCTGACAGAAATGTGATTCAAAAGGGTAATGGCAGGAAGCCGTAAACAGACGCACCAGCATGCTTCGGGAGAAACATTAGATCAATCTGACAGCACTATGAGTGAGAAAGTAAGCAGGAGGGGAGGAAGGATGTCGCATTAATATGGGTTGTTGGTACCTTCCAGGTGCCGAAAACCACTCACACACAAGAGTTCCAAATGGGGAAAGTGCATGGTGAATTAAGCGTGGCGCGGGGATCCACTGGCGATCCGTGCGCCTCGATCTCGCCGCTGCGGGTAGCCCTTCGATCTCGCAGCGGGTAGCCCCCTCGGGTCTTTCTCTTTTCGTTGCGGTCTTCCGTTGCGCTCGGTCTTCCGTGCTACTTACCTTTTGCTCTCAGCCCACCGCAGCTGTCATCTTCATTTCACCTCCACCAGCTCTAGAGCCTGGCAATCGCCTTGGACAAAGATTTGGCAGCCAGCGACCGAAGACGCCCGACCTGTTGCTCATCAATGCGACGTATGGTCTGATTCTCAATCATCGCGGCCTCCACTGTCGCGGCCTTCGACGGCGCTGCGGCCACCCGTATCTTATCAACTGGCTGGAAGCGGAAACCGAAGTTCATCACATTGACTCTCTGGAAGGTCAAGCACACTTCAAACCTGGAAAAAAAAAAAAACCAAACTCCAATAGGTCAATTCAGCGTTCTTCTTTGCCACTTCCAATTCGGTCAAAGAAAAGAAAAAAAAAACTTTGCGCCCGCCCCTCATCGATGTTTTAGAGTGTGCAGCCACGCCTAATCGCTGTCCGCCATTCAATATAATCGCAGGTTCCAGTGCGAATCCTGCTTGTCTCTGTTTCATCAAAGGTTTCGAGAATCACTCGACCATATATTCAGACATCGACCATCCCAGCCGCCGGTATGGCATCACCAGATTGGGATGATGACGAGGTAAGCGTCCATGGCAGTCTGCCTCATTTCACATTTGCGGGTTGTTCTGATGTTTCGACAGTTCATCCCGCCTTTTGAGCAGCACGACCAGGAAGACGATGCCGAGGTCTATTACAATCGACCTCTCAGAGATCAAAACCAGCAGCTTGTGGACGAAAACTTGCAGCTGAAGAAGCTTCTGCGGGAAAATGGGATTTCCTGGTCCCCTTCGCTAATTCTCAACCCCAACAACCCAGAGCGCGGCATCTGGTCAGAGGCAGTTTGGCCATCTGCCAAGAAAGGAAGCAGATCGCGAGCTTCGGGAACCAAGGGCAGCAAGAGCAGGCTCCGTCATTGCCGTCGACTGCCCAGTTTACCAGTGGAGATTCAGCTTCGGATCTTGGAGTATGCTCTAACCAGCGACTATCCGATCATCGATCCCCTGTCCAAGATTAATCAGGACTCCCTGACCCCCGAAGAAAAGAAACGGGGCAACCAAGTTGCCATCGGGTTTCTTTCAACTTGCAAGGCGTACCATGCTGAGGGTACCCACTATCTGTGGACCAACAATACGTTCGTCTTCACCAGTTATGTTGCTCTACGGAACTTCTCCAACCTCAGCCTTGAGTATCGCCAGAACATCAAGCACATCACCATGCGAATCATTGCAAGATACTACGACAATGAGATGCGAAGGCACCTGGCACCATACCCCGCTGAAGGCGAAAGGCCGACGCAGACTATCCGACTTCCAATCATCGAACGTCTTAGGGAACCGACATTGGCGCGCCGAGGGTTTAGAAGTTATTCTTGGCTGCAGATAGTCGATTTTCTCGACGCTTTGCGGCCCCCTTTCGTTCCCGATCACCCCAAGGAGGAGCCCCGACCCCGTCTCCTGCCTGGATTGGACTCTATGAGAATGGATCTGGTCAACTTCCCCCCTGACTTTTTTCTTTCACCAGGTGGTCCTGCTATCCATAACATGGCATCGCATGACCTTGCCTGCACGCTCAATGAACTTCAGCTCACAGGAGTGCCGGAATGCCAATGGGGCGGAGACATATCGCATCAATTAGCTAGGATGGTAAAAGACGATGGTCTCCTACTCAAAAACAACTCGACATTCGTTTACAACCGTTACCTGCGTCGTTATAGCAAAGCCGACAATGCCAAATGGAAAATGAGAGCCGTTCGGGCATGGAAGGTTCTGGCGGAGGAGTACATCCGGAACTCGAAGAAGGCTGGCAATGCCGGACACCACCATCACCATCATCACCATTCGCATCGCGACGGGTCGGGGGCCATTGTTATGCCCTCTGCGTCAAACGAGGATGGCGCGCCGCCAACGGTCTGGAAGCACCGTCGCACCCTGTGGAAGCGTGTCCCGATAAGTCGAGAGTCTGAGGAGCGCGAGTGGGTTGAGTTTGACCGAACTACCGGCTTCCGTGTGCCAGAAGAATATTATGGCGATGAAGACAAGGATACCTACGACGAAGACGATCTTGTTTGCACTCACTGTGGAGTTATTCACTCCCCTTACGACGAGGACTACTAACACATATGTCCTCTCTTTTTTTTTTTTTTTTTTTTTTTTTTTTTTTTTTTTTTTTTTTTTAAGCCACACACAAAAAAAAAAAAATAAAAAAAAAAAAAATTTATTAAAAAAAAAAAAAAAAACACAAGCAAAAAATAAACCAC
>MU864936.1:278051-306210 GCA_033576145.1 Cladorrhinum samala | reverse complement strand
GCGGATCGCCGGGTTTTTCATTTTTTTCGTTTTTTTCGTCTTTAAAAATTTTAAAAACACCCCCCAATTAACCAAAATACAAAAAAATTTGGGCTTTTTTTTTTTTTTTTTTTTTTTTTTTTTTTTTTTTTTTTTTTTTTTCATCGCCACACCCTCATATTTACCAGCAAGAGAAAAGGCTTTTATGACCGACTACTACTCTACCCTTTTCGACATCAGGTGCCCGCCAAAGGTGGACCAAGGGCCCAGATGACACAGGATGAGGAATTTTGTCTCAACTTTTTTTTTTTTTTTCCAGAAAATATACAGGTGCGAACGGCGTGTTGCTGATCAATCAAGCAGATTGCAGTTTCTCATTTTTCTATTTTCCTTCTTTGTTGTTTTCATTTCTCCGCGAGTCGACTCATTTTACATCGCTCGAGGGCATGGAAGGGGAGTTGCGAAACTGCAGAGAAATGCAGGTATCATGAATGTCCATTTCGGACCTAGGGGGAAAGAGGATTGCATCACAGCACTTGAGGAAGGCATTTATCTTTTCATGGCAGGCGCGGGTGGGAGGATATTATGAAGTGGTTATTTTGGCGTTTTGGGGCAAGGGGAAGCGTTTATTAATCTGCGGTCAGGCAGACCACGAACATCAAACCACAGCACCTGATACCCCATAGATTGGCTCTTTTGTTTGGTAGGCATTTGCACTGTATGTATGTAGGAGTTGCTTGGGTTAATGGAACCCAAAAAACAATAATTGCCTATGGTTTTTTTTTTTTTTTTTTTTTTTTTGTTTTTTTTTTCCCTGATTACCTTGACTTTTTTTCCATCGCGAGTGCGGCTTTGCTGATTTTTATCAAGAATTCGATGATCTTTCTCTAGTCATTCAAGATAGTGGTGATATCAGGACAAAATATCTCGGATGATCTATCTGTACATACCCCAGCTAGGTCGAGAAAACATTCCGCCCTCAAAGCTCCCATCATTCCGCCTGCCAAGTGGCGTCTCCCCTCCTTTCTTTACCTTGACCGTCCCGTTCCCGCGATCAAACCCTCGGTACCGCCCTAAGCTCGGAGGTAGATCCTCGGCCCGCCTTCCCCAATCGCTCTCCTCGGCTCCCAAAGTCAAGACCAGCTCTTTTCCTTGCGTGAAGAATGAATGGTCGATCCACGATCTCGTAAATGGTTTTCCATCCAGGGTGGCACTCTGGATGTAGAGGTTCCGGTTCCCGCCGTCAAAATTGATGCTTCTCACCCGTGCCGCCACAGTCTTGTTGTTTTTTTGAGCGCCCAGAGCCCCGCCCGTCGTGATTTCGACGCTCTCAAAGAACGGCGGTGTGATGAGGTAGACGTTTTGCCCCGGGTTGGGGAAGAGTCCCAGCATGGAGAAGGCCAGGAACGATCCCATGGCGCCCGAGTCGTCGTTCCCGGGCAGTCCGCCCGGAGACGGTTCAAAGTACGCCGGTATGTAGGAGCGGGCCCGCAAGCCCGAAAGTGCTGGGCGGCCAGCGTAGTGGTACTGAAACACGGTCAGGAATGCGGGTTCGTTGCCTATGTAGGTTATGTTTGCGTCGTGGAGGTAGTTTAGCCTGTTCACAAAGGCTTCCGGACCGCCGTAGAGGGTGATGAGCGTTGCTTGATCGTGGGGGACAAAACTGGGGGGGGGGGGGTATTATTGTTAGTAGGTGAGGAAATAAAGGGGGGAATGAGGAAGGGGAAAGCAGGGAGAGAAGGAGGGCAACTGCCTACAAGCCATACTCCCATATACTTGACTCAAAGGTTTCTCGGCCAGTATTTTGCAGGGAACAAACGCTGAAGGGATCGAGATTGCTGCAGTTTAAGGGATTTTGGTAGCCCCAGGTCTGGTTCAGGAATCGGGGCTGGAAGAATCCTGTGAACCCCGTGTCGGTGCCGTTCCACCAGGACGAGTTTTGGTCCGGCCTGTAGAGGTTCTGCCAGTTACCGCTCGATTCGAGATACTTTTCCATGTCGGTGGTCTTTTTGAGCCCCGAAGCAATTTGGGAGATGCAAAAATCGTTGTATGCGTATTCCAGTGTGCGGGAGATGCTGCGCGTCATGGTGCCGAAGCCCTTGTAGTCGAAGTCTTGGACTGGGATGTAGCCTAGGGATTTCCAGCTGTCGAGGCCGCCTCTGCCTTCGCAGCACCAGTCGTATGGTTCGACTTCGGCGTCTTTGACTACCGCGGCATAGCCGTCTTCCCACTAATAGTTGTCAGCGAGCAAATGAGCGCGGTTCGAGGTAGGGGCATGTACATTTATGCCCTCGTGTATTCCCTTGATGTATGCATCTGCTAACACGTTGTCCGCATTTGATCCTCCCTGACTCTTATTAGTAAACTGGACAAGTTGAAGAGCATCAGCGTTTATAATAACTACCTGTGTGTATCCCTTGTTCAGACTCATCCGACAGTCTGGCAGCCAGCCGGTGTGTCGATAGGTGTCAATAAGAGACCGCACCATCTCTGCCACCGCTGAAGGATCGACGATGGTAAGAAATGGCAACTGAGAACGAAACAGATCCCATATGCTGGCAGAAATTGTCAGCCCGGAACCCCATAAAAACTTGGGCGTGCCGTGGTCCGTCTTACCAGTAAAAAGAGTCAAAGTATGGCTCGCTGCTGGACCAAAGCGGATTCTCCCCAGTCATATTTTGGGGATTTATCATGGTGCGATAAATACCACTGTAAAAATTGGTCAGGACTGAACCAGAGACTCCTGAAGTTGAAACTTTCACGGGCTTCAGCTTCTCCCTCCACGCTTTGGTAGCGGCTTCCGAAACAACTTGGAAATCGAAATCAGGAATTTCCCTCTCAGCATTTTGGCAAGCCTGGGCAACACTGATGTAACTTGTAGCTGAACGGACGAGAATTGGTTCAGACGCCGAGTTGAACCTCACAAATGCACCTCCTGGAAGCGGATAACCATTGATTCCCCTCGAAATGGTCAAGTTCTGGACTCCCGTGCTCGCTCTGCTGTTTACAAAGATTCCGCTGTCCAGGATGTCGGAGCCTGAGAAATCAGTGCAAAAGTACAAGAGATAGTTTCCGAGCCCAAAGCTGGGAAGGAAGCGGGCATGACCGGTAATGCGTCCTGTTGTTGGGTCCACAGAGACAGTCCCGTTGTCTTGCCTTGAGTCTGAGAGATCCGAGAGGTCCTGGAGAATGAGCGGCTGAGCTGGCTGACCATCGGACCCTAGGTTAGGAAAGGTGAACTTGAACAGAGAGACGTGGTGGGTTGCGGTCATGTCGGCTCGGATGCCGCTGTCCAAGGTAATGCCAAAGGTCCCCGGTTTTGCATTGACGCTGTTGTTGCTGAAGCTGCCGAACGCCGCCCGGCTTTTCTTTGGAAACACACACTGGTTGACATCTCCGCCAGGACAGTTGGTATATGGAAATAAGGGGAAGTTTCCCAGACTTGGACTGCCCCCAGTCCCACTATCATGCATCCCGCTGAAACCTGTCACCATCGCTCCGTCCATAGTAAAGCCGCCCTGGTTGCTGGTACTGTTGGTATCCGCAACGGCTTTGGCTAGGCCGTACGGCATTGAGGCACCCGGGAAGACATTGCCGCCATTGCTGGCTCCGATGAGAGGATCAACATAAGCAAGGGGGTCAAAGGCACCAATCTCCTCGGCCCCAATCGCCAGCAACGGCCAGACCAAGAGTAAGAATATCATGATGGGGCTCAGATAATGTCAAGATTTTTGAGAGCAAAAGATGGTAGCTTGGAGTCCTCCAAGTCATTACGGGACCTTCTCTTGCAAAGATCGGACGAGGGGTGATGGTGGGGTATTAGTGAACCCCTGACGGCAATATCCAATCTACTGAATACCCGCCGTTCAAGGACGGTCACTAGAAACGAGATGCAGATGGAATCCCACCCCCTCGCGGAATTTAGATTAATTCGTTTCTTTGCCAGCGTCTGAACCTGCATACAATTTCCAAGATTCGTCCCTGCTCAACCATGCGCCTGCCCTGGAAACACCTTCACGCCTTCCAGGCTGCCCGCGCCTGCCTCATCCGGTATTTGTCGACAGACCACGGGATGCCTCCCTAGAGGTGCCTTAGGTACCTACCTACCTACACCAGCGGCCCAATGAACTTGAAGAATCTGATATCTGCCGGTGAGTTGCATGCTGATTTCGGGTAGGATATCCTGTGTCACAGCGACGACTTGGGATCAAACAAGCAGGTCTTGGTGGTTCTCGGACAAACGTCGAAATTGCAGAGGTGCGGGGAACATGACAACCAACTGGAACCTGGAGAATTCATCAATATTAGGAATTTGTTGATGAAAAAAGGTTTGCACGTGGGAGGAAGCATAATCTCCTGATGTTTACCAGTCACGGGCTGCTTGCAAACCCCCACATCCAGATCTTAGCATCCTGCACGTCATCAGGCGCCTAGCTTTATTCCCGATCTGGAAACTGCGCATTAAGCCACCTTCGCCATCCCCCACAACCTGGAACGTCCTGTCCTGACTTAATTCCCCGGAATCTGTCTGGTTATTCTTCAAACACCACTGCATCCGATGCAAGCCACGACGGTTTTCTCCGCCGCCATCAGCTCCCGCAGCACTGCACACTGCAAGCATTCGTTCATGTCACCCATGACACCGGCCCGATGCAGCTAACTTTGCCCTCATACATGCTGTGCGAATTCGATCATGTCACACAACAGATGCTGTCAGCCGGTCAAGGGCCCAGATTCTGAGATGTGCTGCTTCCTCTGCGCAACCTCTCACAATGGTTGGGCGGCTCATTGGAGGATATTTTCCCAACGGCAAACGGCAATCGCGAACTGGGATCGAACCAGCAGCGTTTGTCAACGGTCGAGAAACCAGGAACAAGCCCATGCTATCTGAGTGAACATACTGGCCTCGAAACACGGGTACCGATGCGCTCTCGGGTAGATCGTCAATCGACGGTGAAATTGCCTGTCATTGGTATTTTCATGGTACTTCAGCGTGCGTAAATAATACCGGCATCTTCGTCCAACCCTGAGCTGCGAATTTCATGTTGAAGGTTTGAGCCACTACCCATCTTATTTAGCGAGACAACAACTTGCTGATGAACCAAACCAGTGCACGGGTGCCAACTCTTATCACAATCCGGTCCAGTCCGGCTCGTGGCATCACCCAATGACATTGCCAAACAGCGTATGTGGAAGAAGCTGTACCCTAGCAGCCGTTTTGCCGCAGATATCTCCACTTAGTCTTGGTTTTGAGTCGATCAGCGTCCCTCAGGTTGTGACTATCATCGTAAGCAAGTGTGGTGTTGGATCACTGGATGCTGCTCCCGAGTCATTGCTGAGCGGGGCTATTAAGCCGAAGGACGCCCCTTTTTCGGTGCTTCCACAAGCTTATCTTCATCCGTGCCTGACCTGCCAAATCACAATCTGTGAACTATCAGGTTCTTTATACTCGGTTTTCAACCAGGTATGGAGTACGTATCTACCATATGTTGATCCCGATCTGGTAAAGCACCCCCCTCCAGATCAGTTTTGCGTCTGTCTGCACACTAACAAAACCCCACAGCTGAATTCCTTTTTCCTTGTTGCGATGTTGTCAGTTAAGAGGGATACGGTAGACTCATTTTGTTCCCTGAGCGAGAGCCGCGGCAGACGCAGCAGCATTCATCCCAACGCCGTGCTTGTACTGCCGTTCCGAAATGAATCAAGATGGAGCAACCCGAACGCGACCGCTTTGAGGCCGCCGCCTCTTGCATCAACTGCGTCAACTGCACCACCGCTTCAATCAAAGGGATTACATTTGCGGTTGCGAAGTGACTCGGGCTTGTCATTACATACGAACCAGTCTGCTTTCCGACAATACACGGATTACAATTCTGATGGTTCGTGGGGTTCTCGTTACAGCCCTACCCGCTCTCACAGCTTGACGAAAAGTTGCAGCACCGATAATTTCCGCTTGGTATCGAAGCCTTTCTCGAACTCTGCATCGAAGGATATAATCGCTCCACCCAAAACCCTCCCGGATTTCTTTGACCCAGCTATCATCAAGCTAGCCTTCTCCAATCCTGCAACCGGACAACGGCTATGCCAGTTTGCAAGGACACGGAATTCTGGTGCAGACATGGAGTTTTTGCTCAAGGTCGATGAGTATACACGGGTGTTTTTGAACATGAAGTCCCTGATCAGCCAAATCTCAGCAGACTTCACCAGCGTGACGGCAACGTCACCCTTAGATTTGCCGGTGGACATATGCAATAACATGAAGACCTGCGCCAAGCACTGCGCCAAACAAGCAATGCCAGCATTGGAGAAGCTTTACAGGGACGCAAAGACCAATGTCGAGGAACGCCTAGCTCAGACACTCTACCCGCAATACGTCAAACACCAATTGTGCCAATGCATGAGGAGCTCGCTCTCGATCAGTCGATCTTTGAACGGCGGTTTTAAATATGCTTATCCTGGCCTCGGTAATGCTTTCTGTCTCAGCGACCCGTTAGAGCCTGACAACCCAATCGTCGCGGCGTCAGACGGATTCTTGAACATGTCAGGGTTCGAGCGAAATGAGGTAATCCAGAAGAACTGCCGGTTTCTGCAAGGCATGTCCACGAACCCTGTCGCTGCCCGTCGACTGAGCGAAGCTGTATCGGCCGGACGAGAGACGACCGAATTACTCATCAACCATCGCAAGGACGGAACCCCGTTCTGGAACCTCCTGTTCATTTGCCCGCTTTTGGAAAATGGGAGTATCCGATACTTCTTCGGCGCCCAGATCAATGTCTCTGAAAGCATGGGATCCGACTACAAAGACATTCTTCGCATCCTCAATTTTGGCCTCCCAGAAGAAGGCCTCCCTTCCAAGGATCCAAAGACGCAGAGGCCGCAGGAGGTCCCTGCGTGGCGAGCAGCACCTGCTCCAGAGACAGAATCGGTGGCGAGTGCCCACGGTTCGCACGGGACAATGTACCGCCATCGTTTCTTCAGGCGATTCTCCAGAAAATCTCCGAGGCCGGCCGTGACTACACCAAACGTCTCATCCGCTCCTGCAGGGGAGGTCCCTCGTGCAGCTAAGCGGCGAGCGTACACTGCGAGAAGCCCTCAACAATATGATTCCTCGACAGATGAGTTTAGCACGCCATACTCCCGATTCTTTGTTCTGCGGTACATCCCTCCTATCGTGGGCAGCCACATCAACGCAGACAAAAGGCATTACCAGCCGCGCATGTCTGTGGCGTTTTGTTCGTCGTTTGCGTTGAGTCTGCTGGGTCTAAAGAGCCATGAAGCGGAGCAGATCCAAGGACGGGATATATTCAGCGTGCTATCATCCGGGTCGATCAACTCAGCAAGCGGGAATCGTGCCAGCCTTCGATCTGCGGTGGGAGAGAAAATGATGGCTGGCCAATCTTTCAGCGTAGATTTAGTGACTAGCGCTGAGGTTTTGTCGCATACTACTCGTGCAGTGAGGGGTCAGCAGCAGCAACAGCAACAACAGCCGTCGCTGAAACACGCAAGGAACGGGAGTGTAATCCGCAGTCCGGGAGCGTCGTCCTCGGAGGACGAGGGAGCGCCCAGGAACCATAATCAGCATTCGAGACTGAGTGATACGCTGGACCGGGGTGCCGAAATTCTCAGTCATGTGTTTTTTGGACCCAAGATGAAGAAGTTGGTGAGCCACTGGACGCCCTTGAAGAACGGTGAGGGTCTCGTAGAGTGGGTGGTACTTATTTTGACGCCAGCGACTGCCTGAATCTTTTGATGATTTATCTGATGACGAATGATGTTTTGGATAATGATGGGAACGCCAATTTTGGATGATGTTTTTATGACACAGAAGGAAATAATGCAATCACTCGGAAACCACGTGTATGTTTGGAAAAATGAGAAATGAGCTGGGAACGTCGGCATCATGGATAATGTATATTACCTAATTTATATGTTTGTGTAATCCACATCTCCTCATGTCAAGTGACTGCCCGTTTGAGCTGGACAGGACCGTTTAACGCATTGGAGTTTCGTAGTCTCTTCAGGTGACGATGCCCCAATTTCTTTCTTGTCATTTCGATCATGCCTTCAAGACTGTCGTCAATGTCCTCTGCCAGCCACCTGCCTCATAAATTTATTACGTACCTTGAAGTGGTAAATTAGGTTCTGCCAAGGAATTTAGCAGCGGGATGGCCCGGCCGATCATCTGAACTAACATCGTGGGGGGTAAAGATCGAGTTGTACTACGTACAGGTGTGGGTGTGGGTGTGGGTGGGGGGGGGGGGGGGGTTGTTTGTAACTGGGTAGTCTCAGGTCTTTCCTTTGAAGGTTGGCCGAGATGCTTCCAGTCAAAAGTGATGTATATACCTGTAGGCACCTACCTAGGTACCTATATATACATATATATAAATCGTCTAGGTAATGTTTATTATGTTATCCTAAAAGGTAATGCAAAGGTAATTATGGAACCCACTAAGGAAGAGGAGTTCAATCAATTTAGTCTTTCCAAATCCAAGAATTTGGAGGGCCTGGTGAGGCTGCTTTAACTTTTTTTTTTTTGGGGGCGGGGGGGGGGGGAGAGGGGAAGGGGGTTTTCTCATTCTCCTAGAAGTCTGACCGACAGTTACATCTCTGGCATTGCCAGAGTAATAACTAGACCGAAAAAAAGAAAATCTAAATTAAAAACAAATGGGGAAAAAAATAAATTGATGATATCTCATGGGTATATATGTATCGCATGGCCAACGGATGCTACATTTTATAAAATGAATAGCTCGTCACTAAAAAAGCGAAAAAAAGTGATCCCGCCAGAGCTGTCCTTTGGTTTATGAATGTCAAAAGCAACAGGCACCACCACCCCTCAAAACTCCCTCGTCTCCCCCACAGCACATACATCAAACACGCCCTTCTCCTCAATCCCGCTCTTCTTCAGCGCCTTCTTCAACAACTCGGGCGGCTCCTGCACCTCCTCGCTGGTAAGCACCCAAGTGCCCCAGTGAATCCCCATGGCCTTTTTGCATTTCGTGTCCTTGAAGATCTCGACAGCGTCGTAGGGGTCCGCGTGCATCCAGCTGAACAGCCACCTCGGATGGTACGCGCCAATCGGAATGAGCCCCAGATCGAACGGCCCGCGCCTCTCCCCGATCTGCTTGAACTGCGGGCAGCGCGGGAGCTCATCGTACTCGGCGCCGTAGTAGTCCGGCGAAGGGTTGGTGGGCGTAGGCTGCGGGACTTTCCTGTACCCGGTATCACCCCCGAACCAGACAGACTTGTTCCCCGATTTCACCGCCCACGAAGCCCAGAGCGTCTGGTCCGGGTCCAGCCCGGTCCGACCGGACGAGTGCTGGCACGGCAGACAGGATATCCGCGCCGCGATCTCTGAAGGCCCGTCAGCGTCAGCGTCAGCATTAGCATCGCCATCCTTGTCCGGGGCGGATGCGGATTGTCTGGTCAGGGTAAGATCGACGTCCTGCCACCAGTCCATCTCGGTGACCTTGGCGATCCCGCTGGACCTGAACCACTTTTCCAGCCCGAGCCCGACGAAGAAGTGCGCTTCCGGGTTTCGCCGGGCAATCTCCCTGACGCTGTCGTGGGAGAGGTGGTCGTAGTGGGAGTGGGAAATGACGACGGCGTCCACCGCCGGCAGGTCGGACAGCGAGCACGGGGTCGGGGTGTACCGCTTGGGCCCGGCGAACTGGACCGGCGCGCAGCGGTCCTCGAATACCGGGTCGAAGAGGACCCGGAGACCCGAAGGGAACTCGACAAAGTAGCAGGCGTGGCCCAGCCAGGTGGCGCGGAGGGGGGAGTCGGAGGCGGAGGTGCGCGAGGCAAGGAATCCGGGGGTTGTGGTGGGGATGTGCACGTCTTTGACGTCGGGCTGCTTGAGGTTGCCTGCGAAGGTGGCCCACAGCAGCTTGCGCACCATCTCGTAGGGCGTCCACATGGGGTCGCCGGCAGATTTGTGGGGGTTCTTGAACTTGACGTGGTTGCCGTTCTTGTCTTTTACGTGGTGCGGGGTCGAGAGGGCGTCTTCGGGGATGTCGGCGGCCGTGACCGGCTTCGAGACTGTGGTCGTGTAGGCCACCATCGCGACGGTTGCTGCGGTTGAGAGGGGGACGGATGCGCGGAGGATGTGGTGGTGGGGGTTGTTGGGCTTGATGGCCAGTGCTGCTGCCGATGGGCGATAGGATTGTCCAAAAAATATACGGCCGACACGGGTTGCGATGCGGTTCATCGTTGAAAGGGAGGGGAATCTGAAAAAGAAAAAGAAGAAAGAAAAAAGAAAAAAAGAAAAGGATCGAATGGAGGGAAGAGAGGGAGTGGGGGATACTGGTGAGAATGAACCTGTCAGACTCAGGGCCGGTTGTCTCGGACTTAAGCTGATAACAAGGCCGCGAAATTCTTATTGAGAGATACGGACAATCATTAATAATTATTATCCCCGCAGAATTGTTGGGGCTGCTGCCGTAGCTCTTGCTGTGCCGCTGTGATCAAGGCGTGCAAATTGCACCTAACGCCAGGATACCGACACCGACACCGACGCCGACGAATGACGGGGACGACTCGGGGGATTGCACCGGGGATTGTGATCAGCCGGTTGCCGTGCCGCCGGAGGTTTTCGAGGCCGGGTGCCGAGGGTTAGGGTTCCGGGTAGCCCTTCCGCCCCCGCCCCCCCTGAACGGAGACTGTAAACATCTCAACCGTCATCATTCATGATGAAACACATAAAAATCCGATGCTGAAATTGCACTAATATGATTTCTCTATCAGTGAAAGCAGTGTTCTCATGTATTCTAGAGCAAGTCGGCCATGCCGATCACTGACACCGACTACATCATGAATTACTCTCCCTCCCCTCCGTCTCCCCCCTTTTCCCTGCCTCTTTTTTTTTTTTTTTTTCCTCTTAGAGACAAGTGAAATAAATCATTGTTTCTTTATAATGGCAAGCAAGACAGTGCAAGTAGAGATACGCTTCCGAACGGAGTCGCGTGTTCCAAAATAATGCCAAGAGATCGCAGAAATATTGTCGCTCGGATGATGTGAATTGCTTGCGACCATCCAGTCTGCACTTGTTGAAGTTTTGACATCTCCTCCCTGAACAAGATCTTGGGTCCAGCAGTGCAGTGGCGAAGCAGCCGAAATTCTTCTTGGAGCGTTAACAAGTTATATTCTTCATTGTCTTTATGTGTACTTCTTTTACAGAACATGGTGCACTCACAGACTTTCGGAGCCTGCCTACCCTTAGCACCCGAGTCGCATCGTCGGTGCTACAACAGCACCGTGAGCTGGAACGGCATGGCTAGCGACCGGCAGGTACGCAACGTTATTGCCAACATAAGTGACCCCGGGGGCTGCGGCGCCCGCAATTATCGGGACGCTGACTGGAGCCACGACGGCGGCCATGGGAGCGGCTACGGGGACTGTAGCAATATGCATACAGCTTTTTTTGGGGGGGAAAGTTGTACATGTCAGTTTAACTCTACTGTCAGAGCTGTTATCTGTTTAAATAGTGGAAGAAGGAAAGCGAGCAATACCTGCAAGCTGCCATGACGGCCGATGGAACATAGCCGTGGCCGTGGCTATGATGATGATGATGATGATGATGAGTGCCATGCGAAACGCAGCCATAGCTAACGCCCATGTGAGACTGGCAGCAGTGTGAACGGTTGCAGCACATTTTGTTTCTGCTTCTGCAAGCTTCGGCGAGAACGCGGAGCATGAGAGAAGTGTGATTTGAGAGAGAAAATATGGCAATGGTGGTAGCCGTAACAAGATGTTAAAAGTTGTTTAATGAATGGAGGAAGATTTTCTCTCGAATACTATGTGATGACAGAGGCTACCAATTGTAGGTTGTAAGTTACAAGAGGCTGGACTTTGTGGTGCGGGTTGACTCATTTTAAAGGAAAAGGAGGCATATCAAAGTGTAAAGTAACATCTGAGAGCAGCAGACCCGTTTTGGGAAACAAGGAACAAGTGACACAGAAAGTGACCGCCAGTGTCCCCGTGGGGTTGGTTACTGGGTACCTTTGGTGGCTAGTCGTAGCTGGTAGCTCAGATGAATATCGGGAGGTGCTCGTATTCGATGTTGCTTAGCACGGTTTTTGGGGGTTGGGTTGTACGGTAGAACCATTGGGCCCTCAAACGCCGTAGTGACAGAGCATCATGACTGCCTAGTATCTAACAGGTCGGACTTCCTTGAAGAGGATGACAGCTTGGCAAAGGATTACCATTTCAAGATAAGGTAACCAAAAGAAAACCTGACCACAGCGGTAGACACCGTAGCAGCAGCTTCTCTGTGTCACCACAAGCCATCCCATCATCTCGGTGTCTTCTCGGGCGCCTCAACTTGGAATCATGCCCGAAAGCCCGCATACCACATTCCCCTACACAGCTTGGTCAAGAGGATTCTCCCATGTCATTCCGAGAGACCTGGAATCACAGGAGAAACCCACTCAATTATACCAAAGAGACCTCAACCCTCATTCTGTGTAACTCTCAAAATTTGAAACTCTGACATACTTTATAGATATCAGATACTCTATGGTTAAGTATCTTGATGGGTTCTTGACGAGACACCCCACCGATACCAGGGACGTGAGTGACAACTCAAATAATGTGGAAGCTAATCTCATAGTCTTTGTTCGTAGAACGTTGGACAGGCAAGTTGGGGGTCTCATCTTCATGGCCGATGCATTAATACCGACAGCGCTTTCTTTCTACTCTAACGCCCAGGTTAAGTTCAAGGACCATCCAAACAAATATCCATGTCGAAGCCAAACTGCGGATGGGTTTGCCGGCTGGCGCTTCAGCTTGTTGACACGAAACATTATCTCAATGCTGATCAACATGGGTTGAACCTTGATAGATGGAAACACTCATGTTCAACCGGCAGCAGATAACTGCCGATCATATCGAGGTAGCAGTCACTGAGTGCTTGATGCACCTTGGGCCTCTATATGCAACGCTCTCTGGTTTGCGGACAACATAGATTAGCAAGCAGTTCCTTGTAATGCTTGATCCTGATCTATACGTCCAAAATTTCCGTGGCAGCCGACTGATTTGTAATAAGAAGATCCCGAAAAAGGGGTGGAAGTTTCATCACACGATGAAAGAATATTATCAAATATTTGACGTTTTTCAATGTTATTCCCATAAGGAAGACCCTATTTCAATCACTACTAAAGGCGACCCATAGCGAGCAAGGTTGCCTGATTTATCTCTTCATAACTCTTCACATTCCATGGTTTCATGGCCATGTGCTGCTTCCAAACAGCCCAAAACTCTGGTACACAGTGTTGGACCGGAGGTCCCTAGTTTCTCACATTAGTCGAAATCCTTGGGTGCCCGCTCGTAGGTAATCATATTACTGATGACAACGGTTTCGATTCCTACTTCTGGTGCTCCTTGACCATCTTGCCAGCGGCTGCTGCCAGGTCCTTCAGGGCATCACGGCGCTTATACTTTGCATCCTCAATGACACCTACGCGACAGTCAGTTAAGGGCCATAAAGACGACAAGCATTGCAGCCGCTCTCAGAAGAAGAAGTGGTAGCATCACATACCAATATCAGCATCACTGGAAAACTTGGCCGTCCATCGAATAAAGGTAGAGTCCTCCAACTCTCCAGACGTGACAGGCCAGCACCGAATCGTGCTCACGACACTCGAGTACGAGAGCTCAGGCTTGCTCGTGATGACGCTGTATGTGATGAAGTGGTCCAAGTTCTTGATGACAGAAGAAGTCAGCATGGTACTTTCTCAGCCGGAGAAATGTCACTCACGCTGTGCTCATCCTGCTTGACCTCGATGACGCTCCCGTCCTTGAAGGTCCACCTGACCACGTCCGTCTCGTCACTCACACCCTTGACATGCTCAGCCTTCTCAATGGCGGTCCAGAACTTGGCGAACTCGGCAAGTTTGATGAAGTGCCAGACGTGTGAGAGCGGCGCGCGGATGACGGCGCTCTCAATAACCTCGTTGGTGGTAGCGATGGCTGAAGACATCTTGATGGTATCTTTGCAATTGAGCGTCTTGTGTATTTTGGTTCCTGCGGCTCGAAATTTAGTTCGGTGCTATTTGGGTATTTTTTTAGTGGCAGATTGGTCTTTTTAGCTGAGAATGGGGAACCTTTTTGGTATTTGGTGTTGTTTATTCGATGTGTTTGCCTTGCCCATTTGCAGGTGCTTTCTTTTGCCATATACGTCATACGTCATATACCAGTCATGATGTGGGGGGCGTGTTTCCCCAACCCAGTGAGCGGCTTGCGCCCGGAAAGATCAACCTCAAACATCTCCTCACTTTGTTGGGGATTTGCAGGTGTTCGCCTTCCACTTGATTGCTGGTGTGCATTGAGTCGTGTTGGACCGGAAGGCACAATGCCTCGTTTTTGACTTCCATGTGAAATATCTAGGTAGGTACCTGCCTTGCCGGCTCTTTCCGCTCATGCATTAATCAGTCTTCAATCCCCTCGACTGTGGTCAGAACCTGGTTCGGGAAAATCTAATTGAAAGCTCGATGGGAACATGGTAAATCGTTGGTTGTTGCAAACTTCAACGGCAGCCTCTAAAGACAGGCACTCCCACACATGAATTACGGTCATGCCTCACTTTTCTGTGGCCAGGTGAATCATGGGACGTCAGAGGCGTTCGGCATGGCATTGTGAGACCACGAACTGGGCCGACAGCAGCAACCACGGTTCCGACTCCCGATTTTGTGGAACTCCGTCGCCAAGTCGGATATGCTTGGGGAAGACGGAACCCCTGCCCCGGCGAGCGGGGAACACGAGGAAACCAAGTAATAATTGGACCGATAAATCCTTAAATCCTACCCGCGCCCGGTGTTATGAAACACCAGGAGAATGAATTCTGGCGGTAACGAATTGGAACAAGAGCGAATACCAAGAGGCTTTTCAAAGCCACAGACGTTTCTATATAATTAATTGCCACAAGCAGGATTGGGACACCAAAAACACCCGACCACACAACCCCAAAAATAGTGTTTCATAGGGCTAGCCAATCATAGTTCGACACAGGCACCTCGCTGGAGGGGAGATTTGACCACCTAAATCCGCGGAACGCGATCTCTCTCTCTCTCTCTTTCGGTTCGGGCCCGACCATTGGCCGAGGTGGTGAGAAACGGTGCATTGTTTCAGAGCCTTCGTGGAAAGAGCTGGCTGCGTCTTGAATGATGAGTCCAGATTTGGAAATGTCTTGGCATCTCATCGGATTCAACCCGCATCCAAGAGCCTGGTTGCCTCGTGGAGTCGGAATCTCAACCGTCAGCCCTGCCACAGCAGGCAGCGCAATCATGTTGCTCAATTCTCCTTTTTGTCACTCCATCTCAATCAAGTCCATGGATGATGATTGGTGCCCTGGACGAGAGATCTAGGAGGGGCTCGGACTGGACCTGCAACCGGCCTCGGTACTCCAGGAGCCGTTGGTGCATGCAGAAGAGCGACGAGCAGCTTACACAGTAAAAGAATTGTTCCGAGGGAAAGGTGCCTTCCACGCTGTCAATTCTCATGTCCAGATTCCATTGACGCCCTCAGTATAGGTAGGTAGGTATGTCATTAATATTCGAGAATCACAAATTGACATCCGCCAGAACAAAACTCAGTCACGAATGCTATTCATCGTCTGCGGAGAAGATTGTTATTCTGCACCGCTATTCGTTATAATAAGTAAGATGCAAAATAACACCAGAAGACTTCCCGCCAGAAAAAGAAGCTCGCCATTGACTGCTTGGCCCCGCTGGCGGTCAAGTATGGCGGAAATTGGCAACCACAGCAAGCCCTGGTCCCTTCCATCAAACTCAGCCTTTCATAGCCCAGCAGTTGTTACCTCTCGTATTTATCCGTCCCCCCTTGTTCAGCCAGTCCCGCCATGTCCGTCATAATAAGGTTGGTGTGTAGCCCCTATTTACATGTTCTCGCCCATCACCTCTGTCTGCCTCGTCTATTCCTCAGTCAAGAGCGGTTATTTGACACAATACTTGCATTACATCACCATCAACTACTCAAAACAATATCCATCAGGGACAACTATCCAAAAACCATCGTTAAGAGCAAGAGCCGAACTTGTTGCTCGATCAACACAAAAAAAAAAAAAAAAAAAAAAAAAAAAAAAAAAAAGGGGGGAAGGGCGGGGAGGCCGATTCTTCTATCCGATATCGCAACCCGGCTCCCTCAATCACACCGATCAAGCCCGCGCGGAGAGAAAGTCATGATCGATATCAGGGGCGTGCGGCTGCTGCCGTCAGCTCTTGTGGCCCTTCTTCTTGCCTCAACAACTCGAGCAGGGACAAGTGACTTTGGATTTTATCCTCAAAGCGCTCAGGGGTGTCTTTACTCTGCTTCTGATGCATCGAAATGCGGCTCAGGCAGTGTCTCGGCGACAAATGCTTGTCTGTGTCGAGATGGTGGAGACTTTATCACAAACACGGCGATTTGCTTGGGCAAATCCTCTCCGGGAGATCTCGACGAGGTATATGACACCATGGAAGAGTCATGTCGAAACTCCAACACCCCGCTTAGTGTCTCAAAGAACGACTTCATGTCGGCGGCCAATACAGCCACATCCACGTCTTCCTCTTCCGCCCCAACTTCTGCGGCCGCGAGCCCAACATCGAGACCAACGAAGGGCGGATTCTCTCCCGGATGAGACGGCTCAGGAGAAGAGGAACACAAACACCTCCCAACGGGAGCATTGGCAGGCATTATCATAGGGGCGATCTTATGCATCGCTGTCCTCGGTGAAGTGATCTTCGTGCTCATGAAAAATAAACGACAAAAGGACGAAGAGTCACGTCCAATGCTATCTTCTTACATGCAGTCCAACGAGGTGAGACATATGTGCCTTGGGGAAACACTCGCGGATCGAAGCGGGTACGCCAGCAGCCCTCCTGATACTAGTCTTTGGACGCCAAAGGGTCAGACACAATGGATGTAATCTCCAAGTCTATCAGAGAGCAAGGGAAGCAGTTTCAACTGGGAGTCCCCATACGAACTGGTTTATAACCCGGACGTTCCAGAACAGCGACAATCGGCATACCGGCCACATATGCCTCCCCCACCTTCGGCGCCGGCATTCGCAGTTGCCGAGCGCGATTCACCCACCGTCCAACCCGCAACTCAGATGATCCATGAGTCGCCGCCGGCTGAGAGGACGCGCAGCGAGCCACCAGACACAAGCCTTGGCGTACAGCACCGTTTGGGGCCTCGATGAAACAAGCCGGAAAGTCTGAGGAATCCTAAGCCGCCATTGCAGGAAAGCGGCTCGCGATGAACCCCCACACGCAGGCAAGAGGGGGGAGGGGGGGGGGACAAAGTGAGATCTAAAGTTAGAGAGATACACAGCATATCCCGTCATAGTTCTATCATTTTGAGTATAGAGAGGGCGCAGTAATGTATTGAGACATGATGAAGGAGGTCGGCTCAACGAAGCCCCTGGATAAAATGAGATAGGTACCTACGTACCATACATACATACCATATATAATAAGTCATTGGCCAATGCTTTGCAAGGAAGGGAAATGGGGTTTTACACGATGGTAACATGCATGTTAGCGTAGAGTGGAGAGGCTAACTGCAGAAGCTACATAGCTTCCTCACCTTACGGAACACCTACCTACCATATAATTAATTCCAGTCACGAGGGTTGCTGCATATTTCCTTTTCATGCGCGCTGGTTTAATTAGCACATCTAATAATCTTCCCGGTCTCAATGAGACACAAGTCTCCAATGCTTTTCCAGCTTCCCGGTTATTTGTACGGAGCATGTAACACTCAGATCTCCAAGGTTGGCATCCTGCATTCCATTAAGCTTCCCTAACTTGGTTGCCCGTTTCCAATGGGGCCCCTCCTTCAACGCCACGAGTTGCAGTGACAGCTGTTAGCGCCGTTTTAGCGGGGGCACCCCACGGTGGCACCGGTGGCCGATTCGAAGATTATAGTGGGGGAAAGGGTGCCGGGTATCCTCCCCGTACCCGACACCGCCCATCCATGGTTTTTTTTTTTTTCTTTTTTTTTTTTTTTCCTCCGTGTGCAGCAGGTTCTTGGCCAACACCCAAATCTGTCTCACCTTGATTTACACACCTAACCTTTTTTTTTTTTTTTTTATATATATTCTTATACACTACATATCGTTTTTCACAAAGATCAGCCACGTCCGAGACTACATTTTCTCAATGGGTCCTTGCATGTAAATCCAACCCCCCGCAATCTCAACCGTCACATCCGGCGGGGGTCATTGGGCATCCCTTGCACTCTGCAGTCGACTGGCTCGGCTGGGTGGGCTTATCCGCTGCAGGACTACGACCCTGCAAGCCCTCGGCATTTGCAGCAATTGGCCTTGTATATATTGCAACTACGTATTCAGTCTTCCATCCCTTGATGTCCCTTGGGGCAGTCCATGGTTTCATCATTCATCGAAATCCAGAAATTTTTTAAGGCGGCATCTCTTCTGGTGAATTATCCTCCATCTTCCGCTTACGCCCCTCCAACTCCATCTCCACCTCATGTCTTCTCAGCAGCAAGCATATTAGTACGGTCATGGCGATTCTTTCTGATGGTCCCGCCTGGGGGTGGTGGGACCGTCTATGGCCTTGCTACAGCTGCTGCCACGACATTTGGGTACGTTACACCAGGGTGTTACCAACCTCACCTCACATCTATCATCTCATCTTGTGCTTGAGCTGGGCTTAACAGAAGGAATCAGATACCATCTCTGGGCACCTTCAGCCCCCAATGCCTGGGCGTTCTCGGGCACATTCCCATGTGGATTGCCCTCCTAACAGTCACACTCCGGTACGGGGTCGGACCTGTCTGGCATCGATTTAGACCTATGTGGCTGCGTAGCTTCGCAGCTGAGGAGCATGATAAGTCTGGCCCTGATGTTGACCACGAGCTCGGGGGCTCTGCGGCCGCCGGGAGGAAGGCATGGAGTTCGTGGACCGTCTGCCTGTTATTGATAGCCATTTGCGGGGCTGCTCTGGGCATCGTCGGTGCTGCGACCTGGAGGGACATGACCCAGGTCTTCTTGGCGCCGGTGATTCCACATGTAAGTATCCAAGCTTGATATCTGCCCAACTAAGATATGCATACCTCCAAGCCATATATATGGTCACCTCACATACGATGCCATGCCTGACCCGCCAAAAAAACAGATCATTTCTACCCTTGTCCTTGTCCTCGAGCGACCTAGGACTGCTCCGCATTCGATCCTTGTTATCGGCAGCACCACTTTGCTCGTCAATGTGGCTTTGCAGACTATGGTTCCTGGAATTTCCGGCAATGGGTTATCACAGCTCACTGCTTTGACATGTGGGATCTTGCTACCGTGCTTATCTGTGGCAGTCATCCTCAATATGCCATTGAGAGACCCTCAGTTAGACGATAGTAGAATAGGTAAACCGTTTACTGAGCCGAACTTTAACGTGAGCAGTCCCGAGGATGTCATTACGTTGTGGCAGTGGATGACTGTGTCCTGGATCACCCCACTCATGAGCATCGGTCTCAAGAGACAGCTTCACCAAGAGGACGTCTGGCAGCTTGCGTCAGAGTTCCAACACGGCAGGCTCCATATGCTCTTCCGGGAACTCAGGGGTTCTGTCTTGGCCCGCCTACTAAAGGCGAATGGTCTCGACCTTGTCCTCACTACCGGCCTGGGAGTCCTCAAGATGGCACTCGACCTGGCTGATCCCATCCTTCTGAAGCAGCTGCTAGGGGCATTTGCTTCTGATACAAGCAAAGTCAGAACGGCCGTCACATACGCCACCATCGCCTTTGCTGCGAGATTAGTGAAAGCCCAAGTGCAGGTGTTTAGCATATGGATTTCTCGACGCGCATATGAGCGGTGCCGTGGAGAGTTGATCACAATGGCGTACGAGAAGGCGCTGCGCAGGAAAGCCTTCACATTTCCTGGAGATCACGAAGCTATCGAAGCCACCCTGGCATCCGATGACGAGCAGGAAGAAGTTGGTTCGGAGGGTATCTCTGGCGCGACGACATTCGCAGACAGCGGGTCCCAAATCAGCGACAATGCTGAGCAGGGCAACGCAGAGCCAAGCGGTTTCAATCCAATTGCATCTTGGTTTCACAGAGGCTACCGCGCTCTGAGACCACAGCGCCATCAGTCCAGCGCGCCATCCACCAAACCCAAACACATCCCCTCATCCACCGGAAAAATCCTTAGCCTTCTTCAGGGCGACATATATGACATTGCTCAGCGCTTCTGGGACGTCGCCGACATCACGACCAAGCCCCTGACATTTATCATCTCTGTAATACTCATTTGGAACATTCTTGGTCCAGCCGCCCTCTCAGGGGTGGTTACCCTTTTCATCTGCATGTTTATCAACACCGTCATTGTCAAGTGGCAATTGCGTGTGGAGGAAGATCGCCGAAAGACATCCGACCTCAAGCAAGAACGCACCAGCCAGTTCGTCGAGTCGATCAGACATCTCCGCTGGTATGACTGGCAGGATTCATGGTTAGAGCGCATCATGGAGACTCGCGAGGCAGAATTGGCGAAGCGGATCACCGCAAGCATCCTCATGGTCACCATGAAGCATGTCAGCATACTTGGCTCGCTTCTTTTCCCGGTGGTAGCGTTCCTGGCATATACCGTGGTTTCAGGGAAGCCTTTGACAGTCGACGTGGCCTTCCCTGCGATGGATCTTTTCGACATGCTGCAAACCAGTTTGAGCGAAATCCCTAACTTGGTCAAAACTCTGATGAACTCGAGGATATCTATGCGGAGGCTTGAGAGATTCATGTTGGAGCCGGACAAGGAAGATGAGGATTGGGAGGCATGGGACGAGACTAAGAACCAGGATGGTCCGCCTGGCAAGTTGGAGATATCCATGACGAATGCCTCTTTCTCGTGGCCCCAATCTCCCAAGCAGGTGCTCAATGATATCTCGTTCGCATGCGGGGCAGGCTTGACCATGATCTGCGGCAAGGTCGGCTTCGGCAAGAGTGCACTGTTGCAGTCTATTCTGGGCGAGCTTGACCAAAACGGAGGTGACAAGACAGTTCCAGCCGAGATGATCGGCTACTGCGCTCAGACACCGTGGCTGGAGAGCATGTCGATTCGCGACAACATCCTGTTCTCAGCCGGTTATGACAGCACCCGCTACGAACAGGTCATCGATGCTTGCTGCTTACGGGACGATTTCAGCCTCTTCAAGTCCAAAGACCTCACCTTGATCGGTGAAAACGGCGTGGGCTTGTCAGGTGGCCAGAAGGCCCGGGTGGCACTGGCTAGAGCTGTCTACAGCCGTGCGCGGATTTTATTGCTGGACGATCCCATCGCAGCCCTCGACCACCATACCGCAACCAGCATCCTGCAGAATCTGTTTGCGGACAAGAATTCTGCCCTGACTGCCGGCCGCATGGTCATATTCGTCACCCACCGAGTAGATGTTGTCCAGCCTTATGCTTATCAAGTCTTAGAGGTCGGGGATGGCGGCCAGGTTCAGACATTCGGCACGGAGGAGCTTGAGAATAACGAAAGGCTGAGACAATTGGCTGCTAGCGCTGCAGCCCACGAAGTCACAGCTGAAGCCCCAAGCGAGGAGGAGGATGGCCAAACTGCTCCCGAGAAGCTCATCGAGGAAGAGCATCGCGCCCATGGAGGTGTCTTGGCCAGCGTCTACTGGCAATTCATCAAGACTGGCAAGCTGCGGTGGTGGTTGACCGTCCTCACGCTTTTCGTCGTCTATCGGTTCGCCAAGATTGGTTTCTTCTGGTTCGTCAAGGAATGGGGTGAGGCATATGGAGAGAATCCAAAGCAAGTTCACAGCGTTCACGCTCTTGGATTCGGCTTCAACGCACAAGATATGCAACACGCCGTCGTGTCTCAGCAGATCTTCAAGGAGCATGGTTCAAACAGCACCAATAAGAGTTGGCTCGGGCAACACCTCCCTCCTCCAGACAAAAACGTCAAGCCTTGGCTTCTCTGGTTCCTGGTCCTGTCGCTTGTACAGTTCTTTGCCATGTTTGGCGCAGACCTGGCCGTCATCGTCATTACTTACATAACCGGCAAGAACATGTTCGCCCAAACGATAAAACGCGTCGCCAACGCCACCTTCCGCTTCTACGACGTCACGCCCGTCGGGCGCCTCATGAACCGCTTGACCTCGGACATGAACACCGTTGACGGAGGGATTGCGGGCCAATGCATGTCAGTTACGTGGTCCGCGCTGGGATGGCTGGCTTCCATCACCGTGATTGCTACGGTCACGCCGCCTTTCCTTCTTATCAGCATCTGCATGTCGGGGCTCTTCATATACGTCTTCAACTACTTCTTACCTGCATCCCAGTCACTCCGCCGCTTGGAGTTTGTTTCACTCTCCCCCCTCTTTTCCAACTTTGGTAATCTTCTCAACGGACTCACAACCGTTCGTGCCTTTCGAGCTCAGCCTCACTTTCAGGCTCGCAACATCATATCAGTCGACTCATTCCAGAGGATGGATCACTTCTACTGGTCCGTCCAGGCCTGGCTGGAATACCGCTACGTCATCCTCTCAGCAATCACGACCTTCACATTGACCCTCACCGCAATCGCCTCGGGCCTCTCGAGCGGCGTCGTCGCCTTCGTCCTAGCCTCGGCATCCAACTTTGTTCGATCCACGCAGACCCTCTGCAAAAGTTATGGCGATCTCCAAATGCAATTCGTCAGCGTCGAGCGCATCATAGAACTCCTCAGCCTGGAGCAAGAAGACCCCGGCACCGTCCTCCCACCCGCGGCCTGGCCAGTCTACGGGGATGATATAGTCTTTGACAACGTCACAATCCGATACGCACCGCACCTCGAACCCGTCCTCAAGAACGTGACCTTTAAGATCCCAGGCGGCTCAAACGTCGCCGTCACAGGCCGCACAGGCTCAGGCAAGACTACGCTGGTCTATAGCCTCCTCAGCACGCTCCAGCCGGACCCCGAGACGGGGGGAGCGATCCACATCGGCCCGGTAGACCTTTCCACTGTGGACAAACACGCCCTCCGAAGGAACATAACCTTTGTCGCTCAGGACCCGGTCCTCTTCGCGGGGACGCTGAGAGATAATCTTGACCCCACAAAGGAGAAAACAGACGCAGAATGCGAGAGCATCCTGCAGCAGGTCCTAGGGGAATCAGGGGATTTTACTTTGGAATCCAAAGTAGACGGCGGAGGGAAGAACCTGTCTCAGGGTCAGAGGCAGCTTGTGGGACTCGCCAGAGCGATCCTGAGGAGAAGCCCCGTGGTGGTTATGGATGAGGCCACGGCGTCGATCGACCGGGAGACGGCGGCGAGGATCCAGAGGCTGCTGAGGGAGGAGCTGAAGCAGAGCACGGTGATTACCATCGCCCACCGGGTCGAAGCTGTGGCCGAGGCGGATTTCGAGATTGTCATGGAGAAGGGGAGGGTGGTCAGGGCGGGGCCGAGGGATGCCGTTGGGGGGCGGGGGGTGTGAGGGGCGACGCCGTGTTTGCGGGAGGGCAAACTTTTGAGTGGGAGACGAGAAAGCACCTACCTTTCTCGTAGTAGAATCACAGAGGGGGGGGAAAGTAAAAGAGCTCAGGGTTTAAAACTAAAAGGGCAAACGATAGATTTCAAGAAAGCGAGCGGTTGAATTGGGGAGGGGTAAAAGAAAATTTGGAACTGAAAGCAGGGCCTACTACATCTTTGGAGCTTTTGGTGCTTCATTGGAAACTTTTGGATTTGAGAATTTTTTTTTTTTTTTTTTGGCCCACTGTCTTTTCCATCTCTGGTTTTCTTTTTCCAGCATGATTTTGGTCAATGTAACTTTTTGTTTTCAAGAATGACATACTCAATAAAACGGAGGATCACATAGGTACCTTACCTATCAATATGTAATGCGCGTATCTTGAGTTTGGATGATCATGACCTTGACTTCCTATTGAATTGTTCAAAAACCCAAACTCATATCACGTGACCGAGATGAGAATAAATTATGCTTGTATCTTTCAAAACTATTGGATTATTTCATCATAACAATGTTAGATTACTATGTATATATATATATATATAGCATTCGAAAATGCTTCGATACCTAGTTGCGGTAAATGATATCTGAAAAGGCTCCATTTTTATAAAAACGGAGTGGTACCTTATATTTGGCTCACCTGACAGAAGAAACATCACTTCATCTTCCTCCTTTCCTTCCTCTTTTGAAAGATTATGTATAATTATATATATATATATATATGATTATTCCATTTCTTTCTCAGAATCGAAATTTTGTGAAACTCACCACCACCACCACCCCCTTCCCCCCCCCCCCAACACACACACACACCTTCCCTCGCACTCGCCGCTCGTACTTGATTTAATTAAACGCAGTGAAATACTACGCCGCAGATTTTATTTTGTGGTGCATATGTGTGTGTGTAACCTGTCAAAATAAAAAAAATTGGGAAGGGGGAGGGGGGGGGATCAAAATCTGAATGATTTTAGTCGCAAATGATGATCGTAATAAATGAGATTTCATTTTATTTTTATCTCTATTTTATCTATTTCTGTTCTTTGGAGTTTATTTTTTTTTTTGTTGGGGGAAGTGCATGTGTGTAACCTGCCAAGAAATTTTTTTTTTTTTCAGTTTTTTTTGGGGGGATGTCAAACCTGAGTGGATGATTGAATGATGATTTTTGAGTGAGATTTTTTTTCATCTTGTTCTTATCTATTTCTTTTTTTTGGGGTTGAATATTTGAGAATTCGTTATTCCCAAGTTTTACGATTTATTTTAGTAAACCCCCTCCCCCCCAAAAAAAAATGGGTGAGATGATGAGTGTAATAAGCTATGTACAGTACCTATTTAATTAGCCTGAGGTACTCATGCCGTATGACGGCGTATGACGGCGTATGTAGTGGATTGAGTTTGGATAATAATTATAAGCTCCGAATGGCAGTGAAGGTGCACAGGAATTACATACAATTGAAAACACACTCGGCTCATATGGGTAGTTAAACTCCGAGTGTTGATTGAAGAGAGAAAACAAAAAGGAGTCGTGGATACCAACATCTACCTCAGCCACCAAGATGAGCTTGACAGGTAATCAATAAACAGTGAGACTCGTATTCACAGTTATATTTGTGGTTTTGGGACCACCCAAGATAGTCGCACGTGCACAGAGTAGTAGTCCGTCCAGTAATCATACGAGCGATTCTATATATAAAGCACAATACAACAGTACACGTGTATAATAATCCTCGGTATATTGGCGGCTTCTCGTTGCGTCATTGATAACTGACTAGTACCGGTAGGTTGGAAAGAAAATGCCTCTGTGGTATTGGCCGACGATCGAAAGCCAAGGATCTTGAAGGAAGAGACGCAACTCCCTCCCGCCACCCCTCCCCCTCTTTGTTATTTTTTTTCCTTGTTTTTGTGCAGTGATGCTTTGGGATTGTCAGTGGTGGGGATTTGCTTGAGCTTATTACGTAGTGTAGTATACCAGATTTTTTCAGCAAAAAAAGAAAAAAAGGGGGGGGGAAAGAACATTGCCAGAAACAATTTAACCTTGGCACTTTGCCTCCCTTTCCCCTGCATTAGGGGAAAGGTACGGTTGCAGAGCATGA
Source organism: Cladorrhinum samala (assembly GCA_033576145.1). NCBI lineage: Eukaryota > Fungi > Ascomycota > Sordariomycetes > Sordariales > Podosporaceae > Cladorrhinum > Cladorrhinum samala. Next base: position 280,682 of record MU864936.1, on the reverse strand, counting down.
TGTGGGTGAGGGGAGAGCCGCTGAGCGGCCCAGACAAACCACACCGCATATTATATAATACAATCCTTTGCGGACCCCCGACCGGCTTGCCCGAGGGCGTGTTGCTTTTGTCACTTGTGTTTTCTCTACCATCAACAAGGACGAGCAAATCTCTTCGGATTTCAAGACAAGTTAGGGTTGAGTCCGTCGGTGGTCTGCAAAGCCGATTGACTAGTTAGCTGGCCGATGGGAGCGCATCCATGTACTGTGGGGATGCCGGATCGCGGATGCGGGAATACGAGATATGGGAGGGAAGGGATGGATTCTTGTCTGCAGCAACGTGGTGGAACCAAAACCACGAGCCCGCCGTTTGTGTTCAATTGGTGCCTCTGGTACCTTATCAGATACTTGATGGATAATGGGAGCTGTGCGGGCAGCGTGTACCCAGAATAGTTTCATTTTCCAAACAAAACACAGCTGCCAAGGTCCTCGCATCTTGGGTAACGAAATGGCGGAAAGGGGTGAGAACCCAATCGACCGGCTCTGCCCTGCCAGCAGGGGCGAGTTGTTCGGGACTCGCGGGAGTCGAGTGGGAACCCTAGATCCATCCGCGCCGCCAACAACCAAGAAATCCGACAATCAACGGGAACACGTTTGTTTATACACTAAGCCCGAGTTGATTCTATCCCCGGAGAGATTGTACAATATTCTGGAGCCCCGCGCGCCGTCTGGTGCGGGGGAGCATAATAATAAACAATGAATCTTGGAAATTTCGTTCCACTCATATTGCACGCGCAGGCCAGGCCGCTTCTCGACCCATTCATCAGAGGCGCAATGTCGGTATGGTTGCGCACGCGAAAACAAAATTTCTTTTGGATTAGCACCCACCTGGAAGCTGAATACCAAGAACCAATCACATTTCCCAGGTGCAGAGACGTGGAATAAGGTGTGGGGAACCATTGGCAGATCCGAGCTGAGTGGTTCCTTGCACATTGCCAAGCACAATAATGCAGAGTGAACCTGCCTTCCCCTATCTGAATACCTGAGCCAACCGCTTGGCGTTCACAGGCTTCAATGGCGACAAAGGGGCCCCTGCAGAACGGTTTCTGACGACCATCTGCTACCTTTTTTTTTTTTTTTTTTTTTTTTTAAAAAAAAAAAAAATGCAATGTTGGGATAATAACTGGAATCTAGCGACCAAGAAACACAGATGAACTGCCACGTTGTGCGACGCACAGTTTTCACAGGAAATGGATGAACAGCCAACCGAACCTTCCACAACCAAAAAAAAGTGATGGGCCTGTGCTCAGGCCCATCTCCGCTGTAATCTCCACATGCAGCACACAGCCTGCGTGGTTCTGCCGCTTGTGGTGATAGCGCATTAGGGTGGAGTCGGTGAACAGCGGCACATTGGAGGATCGAGAAGGTCGAGAAGCATCAGAATCCTGCGAGGTCTCTGCCTGTTCTTGTTAACCCACCCCCTCGTATCGACTATCGATGCCTCATGGGGAAAGGCGTGTCAATAGGACACCAAGCTGAAGCAACGGATATGTCGGCGTGGCGTCCTCGCAGTCAGCAGCTCCCACCCCCCCCCCCCTATCCCATTTTCCAGGAACAGCACGCATGGCCCTTTTCGCTTCGAGGCTTGTTGACGGCGACGGTCCCATCGTTCTATCACGCATCTGGATTAGTGCCAGGGAGGCATCGGAGGGTGACCAAAGAAACCCTTGTTGGCCAGCGCGCAATGCGTGCGGAGGAGTCAAAAACAAAAGGACAAGGCCATCCCGCAGGGTTTCCTCGAGATCTTCCAGACCCACGCTTTCTCGCCTAGCACCGACAGGCAGTAGATACATAAGCCCTCGGGTTAGCAGTCATTCGTTTTCATCTGCTCTTTTTTTTCTCTCTCTCACTCTGTCTGCCTTTGGCTCTGTCATTCGTTTGTTAGTTGAGAGACTTGAAAGATGCGTTCCACTCTTTTGTCATTGGGAGCCCTGGCTATCCGGCTGGGAGCTGCCCACCACTATCCCGATTGCGTATGTTTTCTTCCACGGGGATGCCTCTCTAGCCACCGGCCAAGCTAACTCTCTCCAAGAACCCCGATAATTGCTACAATAATTTGACGGACAAGGACAACATTGAGGAGGCTGTCGCGTGGTGCCCCCAGTTCCTGGCTGCCACCACCACCAATGTTGCTGCCATTCCCACCGGCTTCGGCAATTGCAATGGCGACGTCGACAAGGTCAGCTCTGCCTGCTCATGCATCACCTACACCGCGACTGCCACTGCCACGTCGCTCCCAACCGTGACTGAGGCCCCAACGCCCACCGGCGACGATAGCGATGATGAGGGTGAGGATGAGGATTGCGAGTCCGACACTGAGACCGAGGCTCCTGTGACCACTGAGCCTCCTACTGCCACCACTACCGAGGAGCCCGAGAGCACCACCACCAGCGAGGCTTGCGATGATGACGAGGATGAGACCACCACCACCGCAGCCCCTGAGCCCACCATCACCGAGGAGCCTGAAGTGCCTACCACCACCGAGGAGCCTGAAGTTCCTACCACCACCACTGAGTGCGATGAGGAGAACACCACCGACGTGCCCGAGGCTACCACCACTGAGGCTCCCGAGGCTACCACCACCACCGAGTC
>MU864936.1:193715-277954 GCA_033576145.1 Cladorrhinum samala | reverse complement strand
GTGCGACGAGGAGAACACCACCGACGTGCCCGAGGCTACCACCACTGAGGCTCCCGAGGCTACCACCACCACTGAGTGCGACGAGGAGAACACCACCGACGTGCCCGAGGCTACCACCACTGAGGCTCCCGAGGCTACCACCACCACTGAGTGCGACGAGGAGAACACCACTGAGGCTCCCGGTGGTGTCACCACCGACGTTCCCTCGGTCACCGTCACCACGGATGCTCCCGAGCCTACTGAGTGGACCACTAGCACCATCACCGGCACCAGGACTCTCACCATCACCAGCTGCCCTCCTACTGTCACCGACTGCCCGGCCTCGCACACCATCACCACCACTGAGGTCTACATCACCACCACTGTCTGCCCTGTGACCGAAAACCCTCCCGTTGCCACCAACACCGACTCTCCCAACCCTCCCGTCGAGACTGAGGGCCCCAAGCCCCCTGTTGAGACTGAGGGTCCCAAGCCTCCCGTCGAGACTGAGGGTCCCAACGTTCCCTCGGTCACCGTCACCACGGCTGCTCCCGAGACTACCGAGTGGACCACTAGCACCATCACCGGCACCAGGACTCTCACCATCACCAGCTGCCCTCCTACTGTCACCGACTGCCCGGCCTCGCACACCATCACCACCACTGAGGTCTACATCACCACCACTGTCTGCCCTGTGACCGGAAACCCTCCCGTTGCCACCAACACCGAGACTCCTGCGCAGCCCCCAGTCGAGACTGTTGTCCAGCCTCCCGTCGAGACTCCTGTCCAGCCCCCAGTCGAGACTGTTGTCCAGCCTCCCGTCGAGACTCCTGTCCAGCCCCCAGTCGAGACTCCTGCGCAGCCCCCAGTCGAGACTGTTGTCCAGCCCCCCGCCGAGACTCCTGCGCAGCCTCCCGTTGACACTCAGGCCCCCCAGCCCCCCGTCGAGACTCCTGCTCAGCCTCCGGTTGCCACCACCTCTTTCGGCACCGTGACTCTTCCTCCCTCCGCCGGTCTCCCCATCACCACCTCCACCAACCTCCCCGTCACTGCCGGTGCCGGTCGTGTCGCCGTCGGCGGCATCGCTGCCGTCGCTGGCTTGGTCGCCGTTCTTCTGTAAAATGTTTTTTTGAAAAACTTTTGAGAAACCATATTATAGAAGGAGGTTGGAAAATGTGGGAAGAGGAAATCTTTTAATATCAAGGAACTTTTTTATTTATTTATTTATAACTTTCTCCGGGGTATATATATAGAAGAAGAAGAAGAAGAAAGAAATATATATGTTGCAAAGATAATAAGGGATACATTACTAAATAACCTACTGTTTACAACTTTTTAAGCGCTTGAGTGGGCTTGGTTTTTGGAACACCCCCCTCCAAAAAAATCAAACGCGTATATATATATTTTTTCTTAGAAACTATTCTATATAGTGTACCTCTATACTCTTTTTTTTAAACTTTTCTTGTAATCATTTTGAGCCTTGAATAACACAAGTTTGATTCTTTTTCAAAAAAAAAAAAAAAAAAAAAAACTTGGAAATGATACTTTACGTATTACTTTATGGTTGCCAAGATCTATTGTGTGGCATTACATTCCCTTGTGTTGTGTGATAGGTCGCAAAACAAGCCATGAATTTAATATATGGTTTTGATCATTGATGTTGCGTTGTATACCTTATGTACCTACCTAGACACCTTTACATGTACATGTTTGAATGTATGTATATAAGTATGTACATTCTCAACAATACAGTGTTTCCGAGAAAGAGAAAGAGAGAGAGATTATTGTATCTCTGAATTTTTTTGGGGGGGTTTTTTTTTGGGGGGGGGGGGAAGAGAAGTTTCATCCGGTCACTTGGGAAAATTGGGAGAACCAGGGGAGAGGATGAGGAAGGGGAGGGGGGGGGGTTGTTCTAAAATTTTGATGAGCCCGTTTTATGAAGTAATACTTTGTAATACCTTAATCATCTAGATAGTCAAATCTATATCTGACCTTGGAAAAAAAAAATATGGCTCAAGTTTCATCTGGCTGATTGGTCTAGATAAAATTTATGGGTGTGAAGAAAGAAAAAAAAAAAAAAAAAGTGCTTGAATGAGGGGTTACGTACCTACCTACCTACTTAGATATGGTAAACGGTTGTCTAGATTTTGTATTCTTGAAGAAGAAAGTTGGCTCGAAAACCTTCTTAATCTTCTTCCCGTTTCTCCTTTATAAACAGATGACCATGGCAGGATTTATTTTATAATGACTGAACAAAGAAAAGTGTTTGTGGATCAGGGTCTTCGAGATGATGTTTTTGGGGATTGCATGCTCGAATTGCTGCAAAAATCCGGCTGGGATTGAAGAGAGAAGAAGAAGAAGAAGAGTAAACTGCAGAGTGGATAAAGTTAAACGACAAGGGATCTGAGATAGCAACCTCAAGTGAAGATATATGCGGTCATAAACTGCGGACACATAAGGTACCTATTTAGATAGGTACAGTTTTTATTCATATAGGTACCTACCTAACCAACCTTCTACACGAGAGTCAGGGCGGACTTGAAATCCCCCCTCACCAAGCTCAGTTCTTGAACATCTATGTATAAACCATCCAACCCGCCGGATATTTACCCACCGAAGCGATTACTCCACCCAGCTTGAGACCGAGTCAGTCATTTTTTGATCCTGCAGGAGTGGGCCCCTTCAAGATGAGACCCCACTGATACCTCTTACCGTTGGAGTCCGCATGATTCCCCAAGAAACAGACAGTAGCGCCAGTCCAAGCTGGGTCCGGCTCTACCAGGCCCATCTAGATACCTAGCCAAAGTACCTCTGGAATTTCCTCCTCCTGGTATTGCTCGATTCGGAGTGAGAACTCGAACGCCAGGTCGGACGGCTCTTCGAAGTGATAGGCACAATATTGAAGTTGATTTTCTCCGAGTATCCCGGCCGCTGCCGTCCCAGTCGAACTGCATCTGAGAAACCGGCCCGCGAATCTCGAGGTAGCCCTCCACCACGGCTCCCAAGTCGTCCCTTCCTTTGGGATCATACTAGTAACATTTCGCGTCTGTGACTGTGGACCAGAACCGTTTGATATTTTTGCGGTTGGCGGCTGGTCTCGCGGTAGCTGCCGGACGGGTTCCTCACTGATACCCAAGACCAGGAATAGGGCTCGGTAAGAGGAATTGTATGGCGGCGCTGGGCTCAGGTTGTCCCAAGCCTTGCTGGAGGAGGCTGAGGACGATGATTTGGTTCTCGACCAGAGCGGCGAGCGTAAAAGATCCGTCTTCCACATTCCGGCGAGGTACGATCCGGCGCCTTTTTTCTCTCGAAAAGTCATGGCGGTGCCAGAGATGGCAGGCAGGAGATCGTGCCGGTTTGTGAGCCTCCGGTCCGAAATTGAATCGGCGATGGCGAGTCAGCGATCGTGGTCCCTGGGTGAGAACGGGGCCGAGGGTGAGTCGTCGTGAAGAGCAATACTGCCAGTGCTACTAGCACCGCACACTCGCAGTGCGTTTTGAATAGGCACTTTTCCAGAGCATTTTGCCGGTCGTAAAGTGTATCATTTTTCGACGCGAGCAGTTCCTCTTGGAGCGTCCACGTCCTTGTGGAAAGCGGCTCTCGAGTCCATGAATACCCGTGACACTTGGTCGTTTGGGCGTACACGGCGACGTGCTCGTCTTTGATGTAAGCGATGGCTTTCCCGACGCTTCGGTTTGCTGCCACAAGAAACCCTTCGCGCGAACTGCGAGCCATATTTGCGTCTATTTATCACGTAGGCGTTCTGGAAGACGGCTGCTATGTTGGCGGATTCGCGCTCCCGGTCTGCCTGGTCGCTCTGGATGATGCATAACGCATCTATTTAAAGAAATTCAAAGCCGAGATTCCCGGTCACCACAATGGCGTCTTGTAAGGTTCGAGGGAGGCGATTGGTGGCGATGCCTTCGTTCCCGAGACGTCGTGAGTCGTTGTTGTCTCGGGTAAACTTGCTGGCCATATCTCCGCCCCAACGGTCTACAGACGCCCAGCCAATATTGTTAGTAATGATGCGAGAGGGACTCGAGAGGGAGAGAGAAGGTGTAAAGAAGAACCACTAAGTGACGTACAGCTGAGCGCAGTATATACTCCCTTTTCCTCAAGGGACACATGGATGTATAGTTTTTTCCAACATCTGCAGTACCAACCGCCAGTACGCGTTTTGGTAGCGGGACCTCGGTAAGTTCTGAAGACAGGAATTCCGAGCGCGTTTCCGACAATCTTCAATCCATTCTTGGAGGATTGGTAGAGTATGAAGTGAGGCGCGAGAGCTTATCTCACGGCCAATACCTATCATGGACGATCTGGACTTGAAGGCTCCTGTCCCCGAATACAGCGAGACCGTCATGTAGACCGGAGGTTCTGGGGGCTCCAGGATTAGGGGGTAAGACTTTGAGCGTCATGGTTGGACCTTCAAAGGTGATCCGGACAAGACTCGGCGGCTCCTCCCACCCGGTTTGCTTCTCTGCGTGCAGGATGGCGGCATATCGGAGACGGCAGGCATCACACTTGTCCTCGTCCCCTGACTGCTTGATGACCTTCTTGCTGATTCCGTATTGCTTGAGGCCTTTAAATTCTTTGCAGATTCTGCAGTATGAATTGCCGCCGGTCGACCAAGGAGCGGATTTGAAACAAATCCGGACTGTCTTGTTGTAACTGTTGTCGCTGTGAGTTTGCCTCAGCTTTAGCATAGAGCTGAAGCCGGCCTCGACGGCTTTTGCATCGAACTATGGTTCTGAAAGCTCAACCACACCGGCGGCAGAGCTTCCGAGTTCCTTGGGTTGGTACTCGAACGAGCTTGTTGTATGAGAGATAGTAGTATAACACCATTACCAGTAACACCAATGCACGCCCGATTATAGTGTACCACCACATAATTAATCCAATCTACCTTTATCTGACGGATCAGCTCTGGTGCTAGCGACAACCACTCACTAATTTGATGGCCATCTGTGTTTGTGATGTTCGATACGTACCTACTGATCTTGAATCCAAATATGTAAGTAAAGGTAGGTAGGTAGGCAGGTACCTTGATTGATTTCGGTTGGCACCGTGACGCGTGCGAGATTTTGGGTTCCGCAATCAAAATCAAACGTATCCTCAGCTGCCGGTGTTTATATCCCAGCAATTGTAACTTGCCAAGTATGGGAACCTCAGCTATTTACACCTTTTGGAAGATGCGGACTGGAAAATGGATGAGTTCAATGGGTCGGGCTAGAATGTATTGGGATTGATCAAGCACAACTCTGGAAATTCAATCGGTCATTCGAACCAAGAAGTGGCTGTTGATATTGGCAACTTGCAGTCCAAGCGAGATTCAGTTGAAAGGTGCGATAGCAATGGCGTCCCGACAACATCCTTGAAGACATTCATATCACGGTCTCCCGTACGATACACGTGAAAGACGCATTCTTCAGCGGGCTAAGGTAAGATGTAACAAGAAGGAGGGTTCATAATCCATGGATTATCATCATATTAAAAATTTAACTTTTTACTTGTTGCCAAAGAAACCGCTAGCGGCATTCGCAAAGCCCGAAAGGGGGGACGCTTCCTCCTTTTTCTCCTTTTCGGCGATGGGGAAGTCCTTGCCAACGGCCGTCTTGTATTGGCTGCGGATGGCATCGGCAATCATCTTGTCCTTGGCCTGCTCGGCGGCAGACTCGTTGCTCTGATCGCCAGCCTTGAAGAACTTCTCCTGGATCAAGTCGATGCCTGTATGAATTATGGTTTCAGTCTTTCGTTCTAGATCATCCTAACCGGAATCCTTACCTTTATCGAGGATATCCTCGTTCTTCTCGCCCTGAGCACCACCCCCGAGAGCGTTGTTGAAAACATTGCCCAGCGCGCTGCCAGAGGCATGCTGCTGGGTCTGCTGAGTTTGTTGCTGCTGGGGCTGGTCTTGCTGAGACTCGGACTGTTGGGAAGTCTGCTGATAGTGCTGAGACTGGGGTTGTTGCTGGCCATACTCGGAAGCTGTACCGGTCGTAAAATTATTATTGAGCTTGGTGAAGACGTCGTTTGATTGAGTCTGCTCGTTGCCCGCTGCCTGGGCGCTGGCGTTCAGAGCGGCATTGGCGGCCTTGTTGAGGAAGTCCATGGTGTCTGCTGTTTTGCGGGAGAGAATCGAGGTATTCACAAGTTTGTCAAGCTGGTTTCGGTTTCGCTTGAAAACTCGACGAAGGGGGCGCTTCGTGAGTCTTATACATATCTACAAAGCCCTCATCTGAGGGATAAAGAAGAAAGCGGAGATGCAATCTTCAGCTGGCACGAACGGGACACGCAGAGCAAATGATGGCGTGCGCCAATGGTCGACGGATCGCAGCCTTGGCCGGCTGTGATGGCAGGGTCTTGGCCAGAGACGATGCTTCGTGGGCGGACAAGCTCCCTCATGGTTGGCTAGAGCTGTCTGCTTCTGCGTTAGGCCATGAGCAGGGTCGGCAGGGATGGCCTCATGGGAATGCCGGACCAGCTAAACTGTCAGATGGACAAGGTACGCGGAAGACGCCGTGGTTGCTAGTCAATCTGATTCCGGTCTAGAGCGTCACAAGCGGGCCTCAAGAACAAGTCCTGCTGACAATGGGGGAGTGCACGCAGAGAGGGGGGAGCTGAGCTGAGATCGCCGCTGAGAAAATCTGCCGCTGGACCCTGCATATCACAGTAAATGCGTTGAGCAGATAGTGATCTGTGCGCAAGAATTGCGTGCGCGGGTCGAAGCCTGTGGTTGGCTGCCTGTGGACTCCCCCGAATCATGGCCGCCGGGCACCGAACAGCAAGCACTGCCCGGAGCTAACCGCACGCCGAGTAAGCTACGAGCGTCGCAAACCCCAACCCGCAAATCCTGGAGCATCGGATTGCAGAATCGGATTTTGACGATTGAGCTGTTTCTATTGCTCAAACCACTTCCAGAAACCAAAGTCTTCCTCAGCCGGCCTTTACCGTCACTCGGTCGCGAGCCCTCGCCATCACACGGCCTACCCCGCCAAAACATCCGGAGAGCTTCAAACCCCCCACGATGGATTACGTTCAGCAAAGAGTGGCGCAAGAGGCAGCCAAAGAGGGGGGCGCGTCCAGGTAAGAAGAATGGCCTAGGCCGTTCCAGGCTTGTCATTATCCAAAGAAACTAAGACACTCACAAATTCGCGTTGCCGACGATAGCGCCCTCTTTACCCCTCTCAACTTTCTCCTCCTCGGCCTCGTCCTCTACACCACCGTCTCCTTCCTCAAGCCGAAGGCCCCCATCACCCTCCCGAAGGAGGAGCCCGCCGTTGTTTTCCGTACATTTACCCCGCGAACCCTTCTTCCCTACAATGGTGAGAACGGCCAGCCGGTGTACCTCGCCGTCCGTGGTCGTGTGTTCGACGTTTCGCGCGGGCGCAACTTCTACGGACCTGGTGGGCCCTACGAAAACTTTGCTGGCCGCGATGCGTCTCGAGGTTTAGCGAAGGGCAGCTTCGACGAGGAGATGCTCACCAAGGATTTGGACGGGCCTCTGGACCCCTTGACCGATCTTTCCCGGGACGAGCTCGAGGCGATGGCGGGCTGGGAGGAGAGGTTCCTCGAGAAGTACTTGGTCGTCGGCAAGCTGGTTGCTGTCGGAGATGAGGACAAGGAGGAGAGCAAGGAGTAGAAAGAAATTGGTTGTGGTGAATGCGACACTTTGGGCCAGATAAAAGAAAGAAAAACTTACAACCAGCAAGAAACCAGAAACCATTGGGTAGTTAATCATGAGGCTTACGATGATTATTTGACAGATGTGGGACAAGGGGAAATGTCACGGATATATCAGCTTTCTAATTTTTTTTTTTTCCCCTCTGCAATATCGGAACTCCCTTGTAACTCAGTCCATCCTCAATTTCTCACGTACAGACTCAGGGATGTCAAAAACCTCTTCGACAGGTACCAAGCCCAGCTCCACCAGCTCCTCCGCCGTCACGTCCGGCCGCGCATCCAACACTCTCTTCAGCTCCCGTGCCATTTCCGTCACGTCCTCAATCTCGACAATCATCTCCTTCGCCCACCTCTCACTCAGCCCAGCCGGTATCCCAATCTGTACGCTCCTATAATCCACCTTGTCCAGCCTCACATTCCGCTCCGGATCCCACTGAATCCTTACTTCGTCACCCTTTCTCTTAGTTCCCCCTTTCGCGTGAGAGTCTAGTATGCCCTGTTCCAAGAGATAGATGAAGTCTGCGTGCTTCATCCTGAGAGCTAGTATCCGTTCCTGCCGTGGGTCCTTGTACGAGTAGCCGGAACGATAGAGCATCCAGGCCCAGCTTGGCTTGATCCAGGTCATGCGGGTTGTGCTGAAAGAAGGGGAGGCCGAGAGGCATTGAGCCGCCACTGCTGCCGACGCGATGGCGCTTGAGTAGGCTTGATAGACCGTTATGGTTTCCGAGCCGTGGAGGGCGCGGATCTGCCGCTGAGGGGTCTTGGGCGGTGTTGACATTTTGCGAAGTTATAATGTGAAGCTTGCTGAGCAATACTTGGTTCGTGGTTAAGCTGGTGGAAGAAATGGATTGATTTTGTCATGATTATTGGAGAAATATTGTTATACTTATAAATTCTCTGGTTCTTCTTAGTACTAATTATCTGTTTTGTTCCGGGTACAGCACATCTCTGGACGACTCTGGCTGCCTCCTGCGGCTGAAGCCATCACCACGGGACTGTGAGTCACCCGCCGTGTATCCTCCGACAGAAGTCGATAATCATAACAAATCAGTCATGTCCAAGAAGATGCTCTTGCTGTGATAAGTTCTTCGAGACTGGTTTCAAGTAGACGAGTAGACTTCTGAGGTGTGTACGTATGCTATAATTCTCATGTGATAGTGTTTGTTGATGTCCAAACTCCAGTCAAGGATGTTCGTTGACCTATAACCCGAACCCTGAGAACGCGTAATTAATTCACTGAGATGACCAAAGCGCTGAATTCACGTGCTCAACAAGCAAAGCAATTGAATTGGCCAAGATGAAATGCCAAGGGACGTGGCTCGTTCTGTTGGGAGCATTGCGGGAGTGAGGTCATCGACAGGGGGCCAATCCAATCATGTCTTGGCTCGGCCGGCTCATCACGACCAAACCAAGGAAACGGATACCACAGCGCTTTCCAAATTCAACGGTTTTCTTTGCCTTCCCCTCTCAAACAACTTGCTGTCAGAAGCCACGAAGCACAGTAGAGAGGATCGTCGTTTGGATGGAAGAAAACTAAAAAAGATCACTGCAATTAAGATGGGTCCCAGAACGTTTTGCCCTTGGGGTCAAGCAGGAAGGAGCACCAAGAGCACACACAATGGGCCGGCTGTCCAAGTTTGCCTGGCAATCTGGAGAGCTTTTTCCGTGCGATCGAGATTCCAACTTTCAGGCCTTTTTTTCCTTGAGCAATCCCATTCGCTACCAGATTTTAGCAGCGTATCATGGCCTTGTCTTCCAGTGTGTTTTCCGGCACAGCGATGATGTCGTTGCCTCTCGGACCGTTGTTTCCATTACTGATCCTTCTCCACGCGGTCGATATGCGCCAGCCATGGTTGGATGTCGCACAAGCTGCCGTGGTGAAGTGGTTCCTTCACCTGGAATTTCTCCTTGTTGATCCCCCCTCATCAACGGTTGTTTGCCGGCGCGCGGGCGCGTCTCGAAACCGAGGCCCTGCCAAACCAAACCAAAAAAAAAGGAGGGTTTCGCTATGAGATGCTGAGGATGGCAGGTTTGGCATCGACAATTTCCTTGCTTGTTTTTTTTAAATTCACATTCATCAATGGCTCCATTAAGAACCCCCCCGTTCGTGCTCTCTCCACCGTCTTATGTCTTGACCCTCTCTCTTCACGTACAACACAGCACAACTCTCAAGCTGATGAGATATACTTCCTATCACTCATATTTTCCTTATTTTGAACACGGCGCCTAGAACGTTTCTACATAATTATACCCGTATTGTGACCTCATATGCGGTTTGTACCCTTGGGTGCACTTCCCGCTTCTTCGCCTTGTCTGGTTGCCACACGCCTCGCAACCTTTGCGTATTAGACCACCTTTTTCAGTGGCGATCGTCGTCGGTGGCTTTTGCTGCAGTGAGCGCGCAGCAGCATGCAGGAATACTGTGACGCTCCCGGCAGAGCTGTCATCATGCCTCCCGCCCACCTGTCCAAGTCCACCTCGGACCCTGAAATATCGTCGGTCCATCCCTGCCCGGTCCGTCCCAAGTTCCACCACAGGTGCACCAATGATCGACTACGAGAGAGCTCAAGAAGACCTCTGTTTTTATCCATGACTGGAAAGATTCGAAAAGATCGCAAGTCGGTGTTCAAGGAGTTGGGCCTGGACACGGACGAACCGAGCGGGTCATACGCGAGCGAGCTTCAGTTTGGCGAGATCACGGGCCTATCATCACCAACCAGCACATTTTCCCCTACCCGCGGCCACGAGACCGCGAGCGACGATGGGAAGAGTGAGACGGGGGAACAACAAAACCGAGACCGAGAAGAGCAAGACCAGAGCGACTCTGCAAGCGCCAGATCACCAACATCGCCATCCAGACCAAGCAGGCCGTGGTACTCGAGGTTGACTCCAAGTCGCCGGCCGAGGATCAAAGCTGTTTCCAGTGCGCCACCTCCCAGCGTCTCTAGCTTCTCGCAAGTGTCCATGATCGCGCTGCTCATTGCTGTTGTGATTCCTGCTTTTAGTTATTACAAGGGCCATGAGAAAGCTGCGCTCGGTGGTGTTGCGGAAGCGGGCGTGATATACGCGAGGCCCCAGGCTTCTGGGCCGCTTCTCGAACCGAGAGGTGACAGCCCTACGAAAGCTTGCAAGAGATGGGCTCATCAATGTGAGTATGATTATCTCACAATCAACTGGGCTTGATATGCCTTACAGACAGGAGGTTGGCTAACAAAGATTGGTGAAGCTGCACAACTAAACGGAACACTTTACATTTACGGTGGTCAAGCAACCACATCGCAGGACCAGACTTCGGATGCATGGAGTAAGGCGATATTCCACTGGCAACCATCCAGTCATGGATGAACCGAAAAAAACAAAACCAAAAAAAAAAACAGAGGACCTGCTAACCAAAGAGCAGACAACAACTTCCTCGCCCTTGATCTCACAAAGTCATGGGACGCAAGCTCCCCGGCACTTCGAGGTCTCCCGCAACCGGATGGACCGCCGGCAGTGTCGCTTGGTTATCTTTGGAACGACTACAACAATCTGTACCTGTATGGCGGACAGTTCTCCGACAACCCGTTTGTCGAGCCTAGCCCGCCATCAACATGGAGATACGATATCAAGCGCCGGGAGTGGACCGAGTTCAAGAACCCAAAGACGTCGGGCGGCAATGCCTCAACTGACGGAGGCATTCCGGTCCAACGGGCAGCAGAGGGAGCTGGAATATCAGTTCCCGAGCTGGCTTTGAGTTGGTACTTTGGTGGTCACCTCGATATGCACACTACTCCAGGATGGTCCAACCAGACTCCTCGACTTTACCTAAAGAGTCTGTTGGAGTTTACGCATCCCGGATATGCCAATGACGGGGTAGACGCCCTGAGAAATGCCGGGGCCGAAGAGAGCGGTGCTTACCGGAACATTACCAAGGGCGGTTTGCAGGATCAGGATGCGTTCTCGGAGAGAGCTGACGCCGTTCTCGTCTTTGTTCCGGGTTGGGGTGATAAGGGTGTCCTCATCGGTCTTGCCGGCGGCTCTGTCGACCAGAACTCTCAAGAGAACTTTGTTGACGACCTCGCGGTCCTCGACGTTTACGACATTGCCCATTCGCAGTGGTATCACCAGAAAACCACCGGAGAGCGGCCTACAGTCCGCGTCAACCTCTGCGCCGTCACCGCTTCGGCCCCTGATGCCACCAGCTTCCAGATCTATGTCTATGGCGGGCAGAATCTCACTCCATATGTAAGTTTTTTACTCTCATCTCCCGCACGCGCGCTAGTATTTTCACACACATTTTGTGAACTGAGCCGCTAATCAACCTCCTCCTCTTTTTCCTCTCCCACAGAAATCCCAAACCCAATACTCAGACATGTATATTCTTTCCATCCCGGCCTTCCACTGGATAAAGGTCCCGGACTCCCAGACCCCTCATACCCCCAAGCCGCGGGCCGGCCACACCTGCAACCTCCGCGACGGCCAGATCCTCGTGTTCGGCGGGTACACGGGCCAGCAAACCCCCTGCGAATCCCCAGGGATCTGGGTCTTCAACGCATCGTCCCTGACCTGGTCATCCGGCTTCACCTCGCTGCCGCACCCCGCGGACCACTCCCCGGAAAACCACGTGCTCGCCAACTCGTTCGGCTACAAAGTGCCCGAGCTGGTCTACAAGGTCATCGGGGGCGGCTCCGAAGGCGGGGCGACGCTGACGACCCCGTCGGCCGGCCAGCCGACCTCGGGCCCGTTCGCGACGGGCAAGCCGCCTATCTTCACCGTCACGCGGTCCGGCTCGACGGCGACAATCACGCAGTGGGGGCCCGGAGCGACCACGACGGACGGCATCATCCCCGCCACCCCGCGCGACCCGAAAAGGGGCATTAACGGCGGGCTGATAGCCGCGTGCATCATCGCGGCCCTCGCGGCCCTGGCGGCCGGCTACCTGGGTTACTGCGCCTGGCTCTACCGCCGCCAGGTGAGGGCGTACAAGTCTCACCTCGCCGTCGCGAACCGGTACTACGCCCCCGCGGCGACGGCGTCCACGGCCAACGGGTTCCTATCGGCCATCTTTGGCCGGAAGTCGAGCAAGAAGTCCTCAAAGTCCGGCGTCTCGGCCTCTGGCGGCGTCCTGATCGGGGAGAAGGTGCCGCGGCCCGAGTCCCAAGAGTACCAGTCCCAGCTTCAGAACCACCACCGCAACAACAGCAACTCGAAGAGGCTGTCGACCGACACCTTTGACAGCGCCGTCGTGGACGGCGGCGCGTGGGCCCCGACGGAACCGAGAACAATGTTTGGCGGGGAGGATTCCTCTGACCGCCCGTCTCCCGGAAGCGGCGTCACGGGTGCTACTTCCACGTCTGGGCGGGCGTCATCCTCGCTTCAGCCGAGCATGATGACCAGGCCGGCCGGGTGGTGGAGGGAAGGAGGCGGCGGCGGCGGCAGCGGAAGCGGCAGCGGCGCGAGGACCCAGAACACGGGCACTGGGAGCGGCTATACGCCCGACAGCGTGCCGCAACCCAGACCTGTGCCGATCAGGAGGAGCGGAAGTACGAGCGGCGGGAGTACCTCTTCGACTGAGCTGTTGTTGGACGGTCAGGAGCCGAGCTTCTTTTCGGTTGTTTTGGGACCGAGGAGAGCTTTGAGGGTTGTTAACGGTCTGGAAGGGGATGGAAATGGCGGCAATGGTGGTGGTGGTGGTGGTGTTGGTGGTGCTGCTGATTAGGGGCCAAGGGGAAATCTGGCTAATGTATATCCGACTATCTGTCGTTTCCTGTTGTTTATGAGTTTGGATACCCACCATTTTTCTTTTTTCTTTCTTTTTTTTCCATCTTTATTTTATTAGAGACAAGCACATGTGATGAAACGAGAAACGGATATATGCAAATTATTTTTTGTTTTGTTTTAACATGATGTTTCAGAATGTCGTGGATATCATTAATATGCTGCTGAATTTATGTAAAGCAAGCAATTATCATGTAAAATGGTACAGTAAATACAACAGTCGTCGAGAGACATTGTCTCCTCGGGTTGTCCCCCAAATAATGGGGAGCTCAAAATATCAAGTACACATGACCGGCCGTAGCTCTGCGCCAATAGGAAAAAGCCAGATTTGTCCCCCATGAATAAGAGAAAAAGAAAAATATTATACCTGCCGCTTCTCTCCTTTAAACCCTTACACAGTAGCAGGCCGCGGAAGGTAGCCAAACTCTTTGCTGACTGACCCCAAATGTGTTCCCAACAGGTTCAGGATTTGCATTCCTAGCTGTTCCCGATCCGTATGCATAAGGTGTTGAGCGGTGTCAAGACCCAGAGCCATTATCCTTTGCAGCACTGGGTTCTTGTTGCACTTGGCACTGATATGATGCGGCACAAGCTTATCCCAGACGTTATCATCCTCAAGGTACTTTAAGGCGAGTTCCGATGAAGGGTTGGTTGGGTGGTGAAGATCGAGGTGCACGCGATCTGCTGTCATTACGGATCGCGGTTTGCTCAAGGCGACAAAAGACTCAAACAAGTCCACGGACGGTTTGGCGTGTTGGACCGCATCAACCGTAGAGGCCCAGTTGAGACGTTTCTCGCCGTGCCTCAGATATTCGCGGGCAATCGAGTTCCTCTCCAACATCTCTGCGACCTGCTGAAATGCGGCGAACGCAGGGTCCAGTTCAAATTTGTACGTCTTGGCTCCAATGTACGCGTTGATCAGCTCGGCGAGCCCTTCCTTGTTCCCTTTGATGCGTTGGTCTATCCAGGTCCACACGAGATCTTCCATTCCCTCAGCAATGACGAAGCGCAAAAGGATGATGGAGAACTTGTAATCCGGGAGGAACTCGGTATTTGAGGCCCTCAACCACTTGAGAACAGCAAGCCCGGCGCCCGTGCTTCCCAGTCCTTCCTCGTTCAGAGCGAATGCCGTCGTCTGGCTGACAATCTTGGCCATCTTGAGAAGGAAACCGTGGGCTCGGGAGATGTTCATGAGACCCTTGGAGACCGCATGTTCGAAGATGAGTTTCTCCCTTTCGTATGGGCTTTTCGAGTCCGGTCTCGGCTTGATTGAGTCCCGCACGCCGAAGAGAGGGTTGGTCAGGATGGAGCGCAGGTGTCGGTCGGTTGGCGGGCTGGGCGTCTCAGCAGACCCTGGAAAATATTTGATGACGGGGGCGGGCATTGACGAGCTCAAGGAGCCCTTGGAGAGGGCCTGAGTCTTGGAAGCCGAAACCATGCCTCCATTTCCGTAACCGTGTTGCTTGTCGAGCTCGGCGCGGAAGGACTTCTTGATGACGTCGAGCAGGCGCTGGGATTCGCGTGCGCTTAGGGGAAGGGGTGCATTGATTGGAGGAAACAGGCGGCCTAACGCCCTTGACTTTGTCATTTCTGCTGTGTTACTGCTGTGGTGTTGTGGCCGGCAATGGCGGTGACGGGTCGAGGTGGAGGTATCAGCTTGTTGTCGCTGTCAATTGGGGGTTTGTTGCTCTGTAGCTCTGGTATCGTCCAAGCTGTCGTTCGAGTTTCGTGGGTCGAGGAGCTTGGACCTGAGTGGGATCTGCTCATGACAGCCGGGGAGGATGATGGCCAACCCCACAATTTGTGGCCCGTTTTCCGGGCACCAAGAAGTTGGGGCATGGCATGGTTCCACAAAGACCCTCGCTCACAAACAGTCACACCTCGACTCACAGTGGTTCTGGCAAATGTCGCAATCAGGTATCAAATGTAGTGTGTTGACGGTAAGATGTGCTTGCAGCCGATAGGCTCCCTGTTCTTCTTGTTGTTGAGCTCTCGCAGCCAGACCAGTTTACAGAAAAGAGATCTGAGTGAGGTTGTTGCGTGGGGAAATGACCCCCCGGGCACACGCCACCGCCCGGCCGGTCAAGGCAAGACCAAGCCCCTCCTCCACATGTACTTGTATGTATGTATGTATGTATTCAATGCCGGGTCCATTATCGTAACCGCCATTCGAGCCGGGCAAGGGGCGCCGGTCACGCCGGGGCCTAAATGGGCCAAAATCGGGCATTTGCCGGCTTGTTGTTTGTTGGAGGCCATCAGCTTCGCCGGAATCAGATGGACAGCTACCTAGTGGTGGTTTCTCTACTAGAACACCTTACCCGTTCGAGCCCCATGCAAACGGCCTTTTAACTCTGCCTTAGGACCACGGATACGTGTCACACGACATCCGTTTCCTACTCGCCCGGTCTCGGCCAAGGGCATCTACCTAGGATACGAAATATATAGCGGAGTATTTCGTACCACTTCACCGCACACACATCAGAGCAGGTCATGATGCGTCCAGTGGTTTGGCGCAGATCATGTGGCTTTGGGGTTGTTGTGTTGTTGTGTGTCTATCGCGGGTGCTCGTGCCACAGGACGGCAGAGACCAAGCCCTGACGTCGTTTGGGCTCTAGCGTCGTTTTTGCGAGGGGTGAGATACACATTTTGGAACACAACCACACAATAACCAACTTGTGGTTGGAAGCGAGAGCTTCGCCCCTTTGTAACTGCAAGCAGTATGGGGAACTTTTTTTTCTAGACCCCCGGCTGATCAGGAGGTTGTCAGGTGGCCTTTTGGGGGCAAACATTCAAGACCTCCCTGAATCATACTGATCGATGGAAGGAAGGAAGGGGGGAAGGGGGGGGGGGAGGCTGTGGGGTCTGATTGCTGCAAGGCACCAATGATCAAACCCCGGCAATTCGATTCAATCTCACTTATCCTCTGAGATCTGATAGTGGTTATTTCTACTACTAGAAATGCTTCATCGATATCAGACAGTCGTGGATCCAATTGCTGTTTTTTGGAGAGTGGGCGTGGCCGTTGTGATGCTGCGAACTGGGAGACCAACGAATTAATGGACCCTTGGTGTGGAATTGGCGGGGATGGATGCATTGACAAAACCCCCAATGTATAGCTACCTGATTCCAGGTCGTGGGCCACTGAAATGGAAGTTTGGAGAGGTAGGTGCTAAAAAAATTCCCAAAAAAAAATCCCCTATTATCTGTTCCAGTGCGAAACGTCCCTCTGCGGCTGAGTGGTGTACGCTGCGTTGCATTGGCACACTGTGAGTGGTGCTTGTTCGGGAGGTGGTCGGCAGGTGGGCCAAAACTGAATCGACAAAAACTAAAACGTCGTCTTGTCTTGGTCCTCCTTCCACAATCGCACCTGGCCCTACCTGCCAACTCCCTCACCAACAGCTGGCTTCGATCCATCCGCGGATCGCAAAACCGACTCGCCCTGCGCGAACCCCCATCTCCTCTCAACGATCCGACATCGTTTTCTGCTAATTCCCAATCTCACCCCCCGCTGATCATCACCGCCGTCATTGTCCTGCGTGCTTCCGCCAGTGACGCGACTCGACTCGCCGTCAAATTCTTTTTCATCTCCCAATTTTTCCCACACACACCACACAATCTTCAGCAATGTCTGAAGTACAGACCAGACCAGCTGCGTCGCGCGGCAGAGGTTCCGGGCGCGGTGGCCGAGCTGGTCACTCAGGCCGGGGAGGCCGCACCGCCGCTCGCACCAATGGTGATAGCAAGCATGACGCCCCAGACTCGGCTCTGCCCACCCTGGAGGACGAGGGCGAGGTCGCCCAGCTCAAGGCGCTATACGGCAGCAAGATTGCACCCGTAAAGGAATTGTTTAGCGACTGGACAGACATCGATATTCTCTATGCCCTGCGCGAGACCGAGGGCGATGCCGATGAGACCGTCTCGCGGATCATGGACGGTAAGCTGACAGCAGCCTCAATTCATTATCCCCATCGCTTGGCTTGAATTCTCGGTTGCTAACCAACCTTTTGGTTTTCGCGATAGGGTCCATCGCACGATGGGAGGAAGCCAAGGATCGCACCCGCACCAAGGCGAAGAACGACACCTTCACCACGACTACAGCCGAACCCATTCCCACCAGTGGCCAACGCAATAGCAGAGGCGGACGCGGCTTTGACAGCGGACGTGGCCGTGGCAGAGCTACCGAGCGTGGTGCCCGTGGCGGTGGACGTGGAAAGCCTCACGCGGCGACTAACGGAACTCGTGCTCAGGATGCTCAACCTCTTTCTGTCCCCACCGAGGAATCGCCCGCTTGGGGCTCCAATCCCGCTGCCGAAGAGACGAACGCCTGGGAACCCAGCGTCGCCGAGGCCGCCCCCGCTACCACAACCACGACCTCGGCAGCCGCTCCTGCCTCGGCACCAGCTGCTGCTGCGACTCCCAAGCCATCAACGGTCGCCCAAGCTGCTCCAAAGTCCACCTGGGCCAGCATGTTGAGACAGTCAACCACGCCCAAGCCTGCGCCGAAGCCGCAGGAGACTCCGGCTCCTGCTCCCGCCCCGGCTCCTGAACCCGCCGAGCCTGCTATCGAGCCTCTG
This sequence comes from Cladorrhinum samala, assembly GCA_033576145.1. Classification (NCBI taxonomy): domain Eukaryota; kingdom Fungi; phylum Ascomycota; class Sordariomycetes; order Sordariales; family Podosporaceae; genus Cladorrhinum; species Cladorrhinum samala. The sequence continues at coordinate 259,961 of MU864936.1, read as the reverse complement.
CCGCCTGCGCCCGCTGAGCCAGAGGTGGTTGTTGCCGAAGTTGCGGTTGCAGTTACTGTCGAGGAGCCCGAGTCTACACCCGAGCCAGTTGAGGAACAGCCCGCGGCACCTGCTCCTGTCGAGGTTGTCGTCCCAGTGGTCCCAGTTGTGCCTGCTGTTGTTGTCCCCGAGGTCGCGTTGTTGCCCGGCAGAGATCAGCTCACCGACAAGAACCTCGAAAAGCTCCCTGATACATCCAAGGCGCCCGAAACCGAGACCGCCCGCAGTGAGGCTGCCGATTCCTGGGATCCTCGTGGTGCTCAGCCCAGCGCTACAGCAACCCCCTTGTCGGCTTCTCAGCAGCAACATCAGGCCGACCGTGCCCCGACCAGCGGCTATGCCGTAACCGCTAATAAGGCGGCCACACGCCCAACTGCTTTCCCTCGCCGTGTTCTCGACCAGCAGGAGGCTGTTCGCATGCCCGGCAACCGTGATGCCGTGGATCGCGCTGCCGTGCAGTTCGGTGCTTTCAGTCTTAATGGCTCTATCGACGACGACATAGACGGCGATCGCGAGGAGCCAGAGACTCGCCCTCAGCCTCCTCAGGATTCTCCTGTCACCCACCCCCGCACCTCTCTTCCTCCCGCCCAACCCGCTCAAGCTCCCGAGACCTTCTCTTCCCCAGCCCAGAAGCCAGCGGCTCCTCAGATTCCTACTGGTCCGGCCGGTATGGGTCATTCCCCCGTTCCCATTACCTCCTGGCTTTCCCGTGCTAACTTGATTCCAGCTGCCACTGCGCCCGTAGCTCCCGTGAACCCTCCTGTTGCTGCTTCAGGTATGTCTTCATCTTTCTGTTCACGAAGGCTGCATTCGACTAACGATAATCTCCTGCACAGCTGCTGCACAGGCTCCCGCTGCTCAGACCAACCAGCAGTTTGGTCGCTTCGGTCAATCTGCTCCCCAAGAGCCATCATCCTTCCCCGCCTCGAAGCCGTTCGATCCTTATAGTCAGCAGCAGCAGCAGCAGCAACAGCAGCAACCTGGTGCTTCGACTGCTCAGACCCAATTCGATGGCGCATTCCAGGGCCAAGGCCAAATTGGCCAGCCCCAGAATCAACAACAGCCTAGTGCTGCTTACAGCTCCGCTCCTAGCGATTACTCGGCATACTATACCGCGGACCCCAGCCGCTTTAATACCAACTTCTACCAAAACTATGCCCAGCAGCAGGGCGCGCAGGGACAGCAGGACGGCTTGTCCTCGCAGGCTCAGCGTTCTTATGGTAGCTACAACAACACTGCCCAGAACGATAACTTGAGCCAGTATCCTCAGAGCGGTGCCCAACATGGCCAGTCTCGCTTTGGTTCGGGCCCCACGCCCGCCGATACTCCCATCACTGGCTCTGCGCCTGTACCGACCCCAGCCAGCGCCCAGGCTCAGGCTCAGACTGCCCAGAGCAACCAAGCTCAATCTCATAGCCAGCAACAGCCGCAGACGGACTATCCATTCGGTTACCACCCGTACTCAGCGAACCCTTATTATTCCAACTACATGGGCTATGGTTATGGTGGTGGCTACGGCGCCCCGTACAGCAAGGGTGGCTACCAGCCTAGCCAGTACGGCATGACGCCCCAAGGTCCTCACGGCTATGGCAGCGCAACCGGTGGCTTTGGTCAGTCTTCATTGCATCGAGACAATGCCGGCGCCGGCGGCCTTGGCGATTACGGTCGCGCTGGCTCTCAGCCCGCCCAACAGCAGAGTGGATTTGGCGGCATGCATGACAGCTTCTCCCGTGGCGGCTCTGCTTACCAGTCGCAGGTTGCACAGTCGTTTGCTGCTCCCGGCTCTCAGCCCGGCAGTGGCCCTTCGGCTGTTGATGACCTCAAGTCATTTGGTGATGCCAAGGGCGGCGCTGGACCTAGCCCTTCTCTCGGAGCAGCTGCCCGTCCCGGCTCTGCCGCAAACAATGGCCCGTCTCAGGGCGGTCTTCCCGCTCCCCAGCCCACTCAGCAAAGTGGCCTTGGCGGCATGGGTGGATACGGCTACCCTGGTAACATTCAGCAAGGACAGAACCATGGTCTCCATGGCACCCAGTCAGGCGCTGGTGGTTATGGCATGACCGCTAGCGCTGGACAGAGCCACCAGAGCGGCTATGGCAACTATGGTCAGTCGTTCGGTGGCAACTATCCTAATTATCCTCGCGGAGGCTGGGGCGCCAACTACCACTAGGACGGGTCCGAGGAGGAAGAGGAGGATGAGAAAACATTTTCTCGGAGAGACCCCTGGGGACAAGCCCGAAAAGCCTGGGAATAAACCCGGAAAGAAAGATTATGGAGGATCCCGGTGATATTACAATGATGCTCAACGGCAGATTTTAGGGAGCATTCTGAGCAAAGCAAGGAGCCACTGAAGAGGAGAGAAGAGAGAAGTTAGTTTGGTTGTGCGGGTCCCCACACAGCTATGCATTATTTTGAGGATTGGGACCTGAGACGTCTGAGAGAAATTTTTTTTTTTTTTTTTTTTAAAAAAAAAAAAAGCGAACAAGTCTCTCCAAGGAGGAAGCGAAACCTTTGAATGCCGCCGAAAGAGGAAAAGGGAAAAAACAGTTCATAGGATGAAATTCGATGAACCTGTTTTATTTTTCCCTCCTCTCTTTTTCGTCTTCGTTAAACATTTCTCCTCTCACAACCAGCATACATCATATTGTTTTTTCCCAGTCTCCTCTTTCTAAAAAAAAGAAACTCATGTGTACGAATTTTTATTTTTCTTCTTTTTACCTCTTTCAACTGACGATGATCCATGAAAATCACTTCTTTAACGGGCGTTATTGATTGACGAAAAGGGATCCAAAAAAATCGGGGAAAATTGCATGTGTTTTTTTATTTTTTTTTTGCTTTTCATCTGGTTCAAGGGGGATCTTCAAGGGACAGGACGGGTGGCGGCGGCGGTGGCGGCGGAATTTGGTTGAATGAAAGGGCTCCTGGTTGGTCTTGTGTCTTTGTTATCGTAATGAAATCGAATCATTTTTTTTATTTCTATTCTCGTACTTGATATTGTGATGATATTTTCCTCAGATGTGTGTGTGTGCGTGAGAGAGTGAGAGATAATGTTCTCTTAATGGAAAAGGATAATGCCGGGTGGTTACTTTGACTCATCTATTGCACATGAGAAAGAATCTACCCCCCTGCCCCCACCCCCCAAAAAAACCGAGGAAAAAGGGGTTGCGAGGCGAGTGGAAGTGGTGATGACTACCTAACTTAGCAACCTAGGTATTTACCGTAGAAAAATGAATCCAAAAAAGAACTTGAAGACATGTATTACATTGGGTAAAAAAAAATTAAAAATTCCCAAGTTGCGTTTGTTCTGCTTCCCCCTTCTCCCTTCTCCGTCGATTAAGTAATACTTGTTTTAAAAAAGACTCTCTGTCCCAAGTTTTTTTTTTTTTTTTTTATGTTTTTTTTTTTCTTGCCCCATATAACAAACAACCACAGCACCCGAATTGAATCATCACCTCGAAGGATAGGTTATTATTTTTTTTTCTTTCTGGGAAAACCCTTCCGCCCCCCCCCCCTTCCTCCGCTCCCCTCCGCTCCGCTTAAATTTTTTATTTTTTTTGGCTTCTTTTTCCACTCATATCGGACTTGAGTTTCTCCATGGTTAAAATAAACAATAGAGTTGAAAATGAGACAAGTGAGATTTTCAACTATCAAAGTTTATAGCAAATTTCTGGCCTTGTCTAGACTTGAGTTGAATTAAAACTGGTTTGGACCCAGAAATAAGTGGTAACAGGTCTCCGCCTTTTACTACTTAGATAGACCCATCGCCTTGTTACTTCGATATGAAGCGCCCTTGCAACGATTTTCCATTGCGATATCACGTCATCATAGAACAATCCCTGGGAGAATATATATATATATATATAAAAGTTGGTAACATCACCGGCATAATCATGAAAAAAAGAGAGAAGCCACAGAGAAGGCTGCCTTTCTATTGCTATTCCAGTACTTTTACCAATTAATCCTACCAAGCTATGTAGTTCCCACTTCCGAAAACAAGTCCCGAGGTTTTTTCTGCAATTTTTTTTAAGAGACCAAGTCCAACCTTTTTGTTACCTTCATCTCAGCGGCCTTTATAATTTCAGGTTCTTCCCCACACTCCGTACCAAATCTTCCTCGTTGGCCCCTTTCTGGGACGCCTGGCGTCAGAAGCCTGCATACTTCTTGAAGGCACCGATCAGACCGCCAGTCGAAGAATCGTGTCCAGAGCCGGTACCCTCCTCGTCAATCTCCTTGAGAATCTTTTTGGCGAGAACCTTGCCGAGCTCAACACCCCATTGGTCGAAGCTGTTGATGTCCCAGACAGCACCCTCGGTGAAGGTAAGATGCTCGTAGTAGACAATCAGAGCACCCAACTCAGCAGGGCCGATGGCGCCTCCAACAAGGATGCTGGTCGTGGGCCGGTTGCCGAGGAAGACCTTGTGCTGCACGAGGTTGTCGGGAGCACCCTCTGCACGGACCTCATCAGCGCTCTTGCCGACCATGAGGGCCTCGGCCTGGGCCAAGTAGTTGGATGCGAGCATCTTCTGGTGGAGGTTGTCCGAGACGGGGTTGTGAGACTTGGCAGCCAAGATGAAGTCGGCAGGAATGAGGTGGGTTCCCTGATGCACGAGCTGGAAGAAAGAGTGCTGCGCGTTGGTGCAGGGCTCGCCAAACAAGATGGGGCCCGTGGTGTAACGGACAGAGGACCCGTCGGAAGTGACCCTCTTGCCATTAGACTCCATCGAGAGTTGCTGAAGGTAGGCAGGGAAGCGATGGAGGTACTGATCGAATGGAGCGACAAGGTGGGTCTGGCTGTGGTAGAAGTTGCTGTACCATACGCTAAGTAGGCCACCGATGGCGGGAATGTTGTCCTTGAGAGCGGCCTCGCGGAAGTGTTTGTCGACGGCGTGGGCGCCGGCCAAGAACTTGTGGAAGTTGTCATAGCCAATGTACAGCGCGACACTGAGACCAATGGCACTCCATACAGAGTAACGGCCGCCAACCCAGCTCTCGAAACCAAACATGTTTTTGGCGTCGATGCCGAACTTGGTCACCTCGGACTCGTTTGTGGAGAGAGCAACGAAGTGCTTGGCAATATCACCCTTCCCGCCGGTCTTCTCGAGGAACCACGACTTGGCCGTGTTGGCGTTGGTGGTGGTCTCGGCAGTCGTGAAGGTTTTGGACGCGATCAGGAAGAGGGTGGTCTCTGGGTCGGAGTGGGCAAGCGCCTCGGCGATGTGGGTGCCGTCGATGTTGGAAACAAAGTGAAGGGTCATGTCCTTGGCGCCGTAGTGCTTGAGAGCCTCGGTCACCATGACGGGGCCGCTGCCATCTCGTGTTAGGAGGGAACAAGGCAGCTTGCGACAAGACCAAAGTGCCACTTACAGATCGGAGCCGCCAATGCCGACATTGACGATGTTTGTGAGCTTCTTGCCGGTATATCCCTTCCAGTCGCCGCTGCGCACCTGCTCGGAGAAGACGCGCATGTGTTCCAAAACCTCGTTGACGCCGCCCTTGGTGTTCATGACGTCGACGCCATCAACCTTCATCGGCTGGTTGCTGACGTTGCGCAACGCAGCGTGGTACACGGCGCGGTTCTCGGTGAAGTTGATCTTCTCGCCGGCGAACATGGCATCGCGCTTATGCTCGACACCGGCCTCCTGGGCAAGCTTGATGAGCTTATCCAGCGTCTCCTCGGTGATGAGGTTCTTGCTAAAGTCGAACAGGATCTCGGTTTCGGTGCCGCCGCTGGAGATCTCGGCAGGCAGGGTGAGCTTGCGCGAGAACTTGTCGAAGCGCTGGGGATCCTTCTTGAACTCCTCATTGAGAACAAACTTCTTCTCGGTCATGGACTCGAGATGCGCCTGAAGGTCCTTCCATGCTGCCAGAGCGTCTGCGGGTGCCATGGTGGTTGATTGGGTGGGTCTTGATTAGAACGAGATGAGCAGAATTGTTGGCGCTCTTTGGAGCAGGAATGAGAAAGGTCTAGATGCTGTCTGGGTTCCGTCAGAAGTTTCTCTTTGCCAAAGCCGAGTTTATGAAGGGGAGAGAGGACAGGTCAAGGAAGGTGGGGGTGGTTGATATCAGGAGCAAAGCTTCGGGACCCGCATGCGGGGCAGCCGGGGAGCACTAACAAAATGTCAAAGCTGACGGCGATGAGGGCACAGCACCACGAGATGACCTGCGTTGGTTTCAAGACGAATGTTGTAAAAATAAATTGGGCGCGCTTGGCCGGAGCTTGTAGAATGCAATGGGGGAAGAAGTTGGGCAGAAATGAGCCTTTTATGGACGGCGGCCAGGAAGCAGCTACAATGCCGCTCGATTATGGATTTCCGGTCGTGATGGATGATTGAATGATTCAAGCATGGCGTGGGGCAATGGTGGGACGTCACCGTAACTGCTCGAGAGGGTGCCCCCCAGTGCCCAGTGCCCCGCCACGCCCATCCGAGTTTGCAATTGCCCGTGGAAACCCCTCGTTCCCTCCCAGGTCCCAACCAAAAAAACTCCACCGCGGATTTTATCCAATTCGTCTAAACGCTTGCTGAATAAGAGCCTCACGTAGCGTCATGCGGGGGGTCTTTCAAACCCTCCAACAATCCACCTCAATGCGTTCCAAAACTCCTAGACGGATCCCAAGACAGGATAAATAGCGTCGATGCCATGCCTCCCCTGACTAAAACATCACCCTGCGAACATGCCGGCCATTGAGGTCTGAGGAAACAATCACACGGCAAACAGAGACAGCAACAAATTTGGCTAGCGGCTACTCCGGCTGTTGCTTTCACAAGTATCCAGTTTCGGCTGCATTGCTTGGTTCTCTCTGTGTGCGTGGTGAAAATTGTTCATGTCAAGTTTAATCGACAAGGAGGTCCCCCCTAATCTACATCGTATTCAGTTTCCAGCCCGAAAAAAAAAATTGAAAAGAAAAGAAAAGAAAAATATGACAGGAGAAAAACAAGTACCAAAACATGAAGCCTGCGTGATAATGCCCAACTCCAAATGCGACAAGAAACTCAGATGCCTTACGGTTTTCATGCACCGCGCCGGCAGAAAATCTGGCCGCACTACCTAGTGCTGGCCTGCTTCCAACGTTCCCATTCTGTTGCCCGTCGATGTTCCACTTCGAGTAGATTTAACCCGCCACAAATTTCTGAAACTATTTATCGGTCCTGGACGCTGCTAGCAAATGAAGGATCCCTCAAACTGCCACCGGCATCGCCAAGTCCTGCAATGGGACGATTGTAGCTGAAACCAGTGAACTGCTGCTGCATGGTCTGTGAGAGAACTGGGCCCTCGACATATGAATCTTGTGGGAGTTCATTCGTGAATTCAGGGTCGAAGTTATCAGTGTCCATCGCATCAACCTATTACAGTGATAGTTAGCAACAGTTTTTTTTTTTTTTTTCTAAGCCTATGGGGGCGGATTTGGAGATACGTACCACATTCGGTTTGAAAGCAGGCTCATACTTGCGCTGCAAGAGTTTACGCCAATCTATGGCGTGGAAGAATGGATGAGCCTTGATCTCGGCCGACCCATTAGCGCCCAATCGTTGCTGGGGGTCACGATTCAGGAGCCGAGTGAGAAGGTCCTTAGCCGCTGGTGGCACAACCTCCTGACCCGGGAAATGGAGAGGCTCGCTGAGAATCTTGCGATACATCTCGTTGGTGTTTTCATCGTAGAAGGGCGGGAGACCCGTCAACATCTCGTACAGGAGGACGCCCAGAGTCCACCAATCAACGGTCTTGTTGTAGCCATTACCCATCAACAACTCAGGCGCCAGGTACTCTGGAGTACCGCAGAAGGTGTTCGTGCGGTCTTCATCCTTCATGTCGAGCTTGCAAAGACCGAAGTCACAAAGCGCAATGTGACCTTGATAGTCGAGAAGAATATTCTCGGGCTTCAGATCACGGTAGATAACGTTGAAGCCGTGAAGACATTCCAGGGCGCACAGGAGCTCGGCCGTGTAGAATCGACTGCGATTAACGTCAAAACGTTGTTCCTTTTGAAGATGGTGGAAAAGCTCTCCGCCGTTGACAAATGCCAGGACGAAATAGAGCTTTTCTGGACTCTGGAAAGTAAACTTGAGAGGTACGATGAAGGGATTGTTGATCTGTGCCAGGACAGATCGCTCAGCCAGCGTATGCGCCACTTCGGATCTCGAAATGATGTGAGCCTTTCGGATCGTCTTGAGCGCATAGATCCGGTTCGTGTCCTTCTTCCGCACCTGCATGACTTTGCCGAAGCTGCCTTTGCCAACCACCTTGAGCAGTTCGAAGTCTTCAATCTTGAGCTTGTCGGCCCTGTTCTCAACGTACTCGACACCAATCTTGAGCTTTCCGGTGCCGTATTGAACATCGACCCACTCGACACCGCTGAGCCCGCGAGCCTTCTCACGGCTGGCATGTTCGGCCGCAGCCTTTTCCCTGTCCTTCTTACTGGCCTTGGGGTCCTCAACGAATGGCTGCTTCTCCTCAAACCTAGGGTTGATGCGGACGACGCCGAGGAAAATATCTTGACTGCGGCCAGATCCGGGCGGTGCGTTGGGGTTTCGGATGTATAGATGTACGACCAGCTCAGTTACTCTGGAAACATCAAACTTGTACTGGGTGTTTGAGCCGGCCCAAAGAGGACTTTCAGGGGTGCCCTCGACCGAGTTTACAAAAACCTGCACCTTATCGAAATCGATCAGAGCGTACGGCATATACTTGGTCGAGATGCGGCCGTGAATTGTCGGGAGAGCGCCAAAGCCCCCTGATGTCTGAGGTCGCGACATGGGGCCGCTGGTCCGTTGCGAAGAGGAGGGGCGAACAGAGCCGGCCATGCTGAGGGCGTTGCCCGTTGAGAGCGAGTTGCCTCCATGCTGTGTATTGAAGGCTGCCCGGTGCTGCTCGGGCAGTGAAAAGCCTTGACCCTCGTGAAGGGTTACGACAAGAATACCAGGTTTAGGAGGAGCGACGACAGGTGCCTGGGTGAGGGCTTCCGAAGCCGCTAAACAACCGAGCGAACCAGTTAGATCATCTAAGCCTAAGCCAAAATTCGCACGACACAACGCAACGTACCGATAGAACTGTCGTTCGTAGTTGGAGTGGCAGCTCCAGATGCCTCGCTTTGGTTCTTGTCTGTGATGGTGGATGTTGAAGGGGATCGTGAAAATGTGTTTGCCAGGGGCCCCAGATGGGTCTCCTTGAGTTCTGGATTCAGATACCGGGTCAGTCGACAGTTCAGGCCATCAGGGTTTTCCCAGGCTTGGTGGAAGTCATTGCTACGGCACAGCATCAACCCACGAGCTGTGATGGCAAGCGGGGAATATTTGATGATGGCTCGACATACTCTTGGTTATTCTCCAGGACATCTTTTCAGTCTGTCGGGGCCTCGACCAAGGATACGGGGATTGTCGAGTGCCGCGTGTCGGAGAGCAGGGTTGATGGGTTCTTGATGTTTCTAAAGGGGGTAATCGGACGTCGAGGACAGAAGAAGTTCCTAGGATCTGCGCAAATATGAAATATCTCGATGGTTTGTTGTTTGGCGGGAAGTGTTGGGTTCAAGTTGTTCTGGGTCGAAATCCCGGTGTGGGTGGATGGTTGGACTGCGGCAAAGGCAAGGACAACTGCGGGACCGAGAGGGGAGTGTTGTCAGGGCGCCTTCGAAACGTGTGGAGTCGCCTGGCGGGAAGGGGGGTTCAGTTGTCCGCCGTCCATGGTGCCCCACTGTTAGCCACGCCCCACAGGTGTGGTAAGCAACCTGGAAGCATGCGATTTCCTGGAAATCAGTGCCAAATCAGTGGCCAAAAAGCAACCTTGGAACCCAATCCGAAACCCAAACTCATTAGAGTTGAGTTCCGTCTCCTGTCTCTTCGTCCCGACCGAGATTGACAGGGCCACCTGCTGCAACAGTAACAGAAACAGAAGGAGAAGAGATGATACGACTGCACGGATACCAACTCCATCGTCTCCAGGGATTTTCAGGATGATTGACTGCCCCGCCGGGTCACAAATGAAGGGGCTTAAACGGCCTGACCTTGAACCCGGGATTCGGCTTGCAACACCACCACCACCACCACCACCACCACCATAATAACAACAACAACATAGCAACGGCGCGAAGGAACCACAAGAAGACATTCACTGGATGGGCTGTAAATGACGCAGTGGCGAGCAATTTCCCCAGATATTTAGTTGAGAGGACAAATTTTTTTTACGTCAAATTGTTATTCCCCTGTTCAAGGCACCGTTTGTAATTTTTTTTCATCATGAATGTTTGATAGAACCTCGATTGTCTACTGGTGTTCTGCGAAAATAAAGAAAAACGGCTGCAAAAGCCAAGGCGACCGCCACCTGACAACACACCCATCAGCCCCGCGTGCGCGAGCAAATCGGAGGAGAAATAACACAGCCCCAATCATGGCAAATTTCAGCCCCCTATCTCCTGTTCAGCTTCCACCAAGTTTGTTCGATGTGGGGTTCGTTCGTGGGGATCATGACCCGGAACAAGGGGTCCATCTCAGAAAGACAGGAAAGAAAAAAAAAAAAAAAAAAAAAAGGCGATAGAGGGAGAGAAAAGGGGTTCCAAAAGAATTAGAAGCACCCACCATCTAACCAATCAACAATCGCGCAGCGCTAACCAGCAAAGTAGTACTAGTAATCTCGAGAAACAAGATTCACCATAATAAAACCTGGCGGATTGATGTTTCATTAGTTCATCATTCAAACACACCTTTTTTAAGAAACCACGCAATCTCAACCTGGCGTTTCCAAAAATCGCAACCAGAGTGTGACATTTACAGAAATAACTGATTAGACTAATCATCACCCCGTCTTAATCTTTTTTTTTTTTTCTTTTTTATCCCAAAGGGAGAATGACTCTCTGTTAACCATCAATCTACCTCCTCCAACATGATGCTCTAAATTTTTTTAAAAAAAAAAAAAATTTAAGGAAAAAAACTTCTGGGACCTTTACTCCTTCATCCATGGCTGGGACCACACATGCTTGAACATTGGTCAAGCATCACCACAAAAAATAAAAATAAAACAAAACTTCTCTACACTCAATCAATCTCATGTGTTCAACTCAAAGGTCAAATCTCGAAATCTTTAGACTAGCAAATCTGAATAATTAAACACCAGACTCAGCCACATGTCCCCTGCGTGGTATCAGGCGGTGCGGTTGCATTTGCGGCCATTAAATTTTATAAACCCCCTTTTTTTGGGTCGTTGGCCGCGTCATTGTACGGTTTTATTTCCGAGGTTTGTCGTGCGTACGTGTACTGCATGTAATTTCGAAACTCGGGGTTTTGGCGATGACCTTTACTTTGTCTGGAATTTTTTTTTTCTCTCTTTTCTTTTGGCGCTGCCACTCTAGTTTTGAAGCATGATTTGAGGGGGTGAAAATGGCTCTCATGAGACCGAGGGATGCCGTAGAGACGGAAGGATCGTTATCATCATCTTTTTTTTTTTTTTTTTTTTTTTTTTACTGCTGGTGTCAGCGATGCCGTGTACCTCCTTTGAATGACCTGATCGCAGTGATGTTATCAAGGAAAGCTAACGTTCGATTCAAGGATGGTTCTCTGCGCTTTGGTCTTCCAGTCCCAGCAAATCACAATCTCACATCCTTTGTCACAAACAAATATATCGTGATATGGGAGGGCTTGAAATTAGCAATCCCGGAATTCGGGTGTTGCGAACATCTATTGATTCAAGCCGCTGCTGTGATCAAGCTCTCCTTTTTTGGTAATCAAATTTGTTGTTTATTTTCAAATTCACATCCAGATTTGTCTATATCAAACGCTGCTTTATATGCCCCATCTCGGTGAAAAAAAAAAAAAAAAAAAAAAAAAAAAAAAACAATCGCACCATCTGTGACATCATGACCACTCGAGCGTGGGGATGCCAGCAATCACGGCCTCTCGCCAACTCCAGAACGCGAGCCAAGTAGCAGCAGGCCCGACGACCAAAGATCCGGCGATTACGGCCAAGGCCGCCTTGAGCGTTTGCCTGGTTGTAACGTACCGGTAGGTCCTGAGATCCCACACCCAATAGAGCACATGACAAAGACCAGCAAGCACGGCCGGCAGAGGCGTCATGTCGGGATTTTTCAGGAAATATCTGATCACCTCGTCAGACGAACGACCTGAGGTCTGGATGCCATCGTAAATATTCCATATGGAGTTGAAGTGAGCAAGAGCCGTCAGTAAGAATGCAAACCCGTATGCGGCCTGGAGGATCGGTACGTCGTCGGATTTGTATCGATCCAGATTGGGTTTTGAATCCAACTTGGCATTCGGTGCAGCTCTTTGGGTCCTGGGCGAGAACAAGGGAGCCGACCATCTGAAAAATGTTGAAAAGCCCACAGTCAAGAAGGGGTAAAGCAAAAGCAGAAGAGGGTGGTTAAGGCCGGCCCACCTGCTTGTTTCCGAACTAGATACCACACTGGGACTGGATGTGGGCGGAGTAGCCTTGGTTCCCAGCATGATTGACGGTATGTAATATCCCAGCATGAGTGCTGGCATCAGCGCCTGAGCAACTTCTGGCTTGACCCGGCGGCCAGTGGTACGGTAGGATACAAACTCGAAGAAGTAGTTGGCGATGACGTACAAAAGGAATGTCTGCTCGTAACCGACGACTTGGCTCTGCAGAACGATTATGGCGATATTTCGGAGACCAAAAAACCTGCCCGGGTTTCCAGCTCGGTAGCGTTCAACTGTGTATATAACCAACGGGGCGACGAGTTGGGAGGACTTGTATAGCGAAGCATAGTTTTGAGGGTTGTTTGGATTGACCGAGTCTGACCAGAATTGGCCCATCCCGTTGATCAGGAGAGAGCGAATGCCGACACTGATCCACCCTTTAATAGGCTTCGCGGGTAGCTCATTATCGTACGGTTCGGCGTGGGGGCGATGTCTGAGAGGGAGATGATGTATCCAAGAAGAGCGTGCGTATCGGACTGCCAGCGCATCCACGTGGCTGACATCCGACATCCAAGGCATAACGACATGCATTATGAACTTGGAGACAAACCAGTTGTCGTGCGACATGAGGCCCTGAAATTTCTGGGCGCCCTTGACGAAGTCCTTGGCCCGGGCCTCACGCGCAGCTTGCATCTCCCTGGAGATGGTTTCGATACGTAGGGCTGTCAGGCCGTCCAAGCCGCGTGGAAGCTTTTTCCGTGTTCTTATCAACGAGTTAACGAGTTCCGCTGCCGTTTCGATGGCACCGTTGCCACCCATTCCATTGATCGGGTCCGCCTATATGGCACAGGGCAGTCAATATATTTGATTTTGGTCTAACAAAATGGGTGTGAATCCTGAATCGAGGAGTAACAAACTTACCTTGTGAACAGCATCCCCTATGAGCACCATGCGTTCAAAGCACCAGTCGATCATGACACTCTCAGGAAGCGGGGTGAGGGTGGACGATATCCGTTTGGCGTAGATCTCACCAAATGTGAGGTTCTGCATTAAGGGCTGCTTTAGGTATTTCTGAGCCAGCAGGAGCTCATCCTCTTTTGTGTATCGTGGAATATCCTTGCCGTACAAAGTATTGGGCAGGCGAACAAACAGGAACCAGTAGCATCGTTTCTCTGGGCCAGAGGCGACGAGAAAAGAGTGACCATTCCCGGAAATGAAATTCGACACGCCTTCAGGCCAACGCTCGACGTCTTTGGAGATTCCAAAGATGCAGCTCTTGCGACAGGGCACTCGGTCTTCCTCTTCAGGGTCGAAATGGCCTGGTCGCGTCTCGGCCGCAATCCGTCGCATCTCTTCCTTGATGATGCTGTGAATGCCATCGGCCCCAACAACCATATCGCCCGCAAATGTCCTGCCGTCTGTAGTTGTCACCGAAATACCGTCCGCGTATTGCTCCACCTTCTCTACCCGGCTATTGAGGATAATGCGGTCTTTACTTTGAATTTGATCTGCCACGGCTTGAAGCATCCACTGCCGGTCCATGAAGACCATGGGATAGCCATATCGTAGCTCCAGATGTTCCCAAAAATCTGCGATTTTCGCAAACGGCTTTCCCGTGGGCGTCCGCATATAACTGTGCTGGACGCAGTAGTCTTTGCATGCAGACTTTATAGCGTCGTAGCAGTCAATCTGATCCAGGATCCTCGAGCCATTAGCCTGGAGAGCAATGCTGGCCCCGACAGCAGGCGCGATCTCGCTGTGACCCTCAAGCAAGACGTAGTCGATGTCAACCTTCTCGAGCATCTTGGCGAGGGAAAGGCCTCCTATACCTCCCCCTACGATGATGACTTTGAAACCAGATTTAGATGCCATGATGGCCGGCCGATGAGTGGTCGACGTGACGGCGTGTATTGCGGCGGGCGAGGTTTGTTGATGCAACAAAAGTCAACTGAAGAACAGTCGTTGCATAGATGGTTCCCAGCTGTTGCTGAGGTACACTTTTTCCCCGGGGGTGGATTGTGCTGATAATTTTGACAGCTTCTCGGAGGAGACGGTTGTTGGTGATCTTACATCAGACGAACGCCCTGAGGCGTGAGCAAGGGTAAAAATCAGGCACGCCCAGCCACTCACTAATCACTAGGTAGGTAGATTAGCGATTTAGAAAACACCATCATTCAAAGTGGTATAGGCTGGAATTGGGTGCGAAGGAATCATCCGCCTTACGTTACCAATTCGAATTTTATCTTGGCAGAGACAGACTTGGGAAGAAGCTGAGAATTCGGTCCGAGCCGGAGTCGAATCATTTGAATGTCCTGCTTCCCTCTGCGATGAATTGCACCTTCCGACTAAAAGACACCGCAACCAACCTTTAAAAAGTTTGCAGAGGAGACTTTGGTGCGCTGTCCTGAGTGGGTGGAAGATTCAAAAGTGGGGTTGGCGTGGCCCACCTTTTACCCATTTACAACCCTCAAACTATCAACTCTTACTGGACAAGAGCAGACCGGCGGTAACGAAATACCCAAGCTTCTTTGACCAAGGAAGGCAACCTTCATGCGGCAAAGCTCCCCCATCAACCCATTGAATGTGTGTGGGCGCCCTGACGAAGATCCCATGCCCTGGGTTAGTGAATCTTACTCATCCCGGCAATGCTGCGAGGGCGAAAGGAAACATGCCAATCAGACCAACGGCTGGGGTATTATCACAACCGAGCAGAGCTTAGCTTCCAAGATCAAGAGCGAGCTTGCATCAATAGCGGATTGTTTTAAGGTGGCCCATCCGCTTGGCTTTCTATTCAACATGTATATTTAAGCATTTTTGAAAGTCGCATTATCAGTGAACATTGTCGGATTTCTGTTTCAATTTTTTTTATTTTTTTATTTTTTCATACACGTCATAATTGTTCAAGATTCCACCCAGACAGTCAACCCAACTATTGAATTCTCAGGCACCCAAGGCTCTCTCCCATCATCACTTACAAACTATCCGCCATGGGTCACTCTGACCAACCGGTAACGAAAGCATCCACCGCACTCCCTTTCTTCTACCGCTTCGTACTGCTCTATCTCGAGCCGTTATTTGCTCTAAACGGCGCATATCTTACCATCTTTACCCCCTCAGAATACGCCGCAAGCATCACGCACTCAACTACCAACTACTTGTCAGAGAACAATTACCTGTACACCCAGCTGGGCGGCGCCTGGTTGATCTTCGCCTTCAACGAGGCAGTGGTGCTTCAGCTGGTCGACGATTTGAGGGTGTGGAAGCTGCTCTGTTGGGGAATGCTGGTTAGTGATGCCGTCTATCACTTCAGCGCCGTGCAGAGTTTTGGCGGGTGGGAGCAGTGGTCCAACTTTGTGGCATGGGGATTTTTCGATTGGGCTGTGTTTGCCAGCGCAGTGGCGCCGATGCTGGTGAGGATTGGGGTGGTGAGCGAATTGGGGGTGAGGAAGGAAAAAGGGAAGACGCAGTGAAGTAATCAAAAGTCGCTCGCGTTGAAACTGCGGCGCTGTGCCGTCTTACTTGATAGAGCTTATGCACAACCCACCCCCCCCCTCCCCCACCCGCCGCGGCTTCATATTTATGGAAAATACATCAATGTTCTTGGGTCTTTGTCTGCTTAGGTACCTTAACTAATGTAAACCGGCTGTTCGCTTCCCATCACGTCACTCTTGGGGACTTGTATGTCTGCCGGATGAAACGTGTGGGTAGCGAACCAACCAAACATGCGCAACATCAACACCAGCCAGATCTCCCTTTTTCTTTCTACATGCACGCCTTCCATGTCATCATCCCAAAACCCCGGTTTTTGTAGTATTATATGTAAAACTTTGTCAAGATAGATCTCGACGAGTTCAGTCTCCACCGGTCTCATGCCAGTCCTGCTCATCGTCTCAATCGTAGCACAGACTACTTGAAAGTTGCGACTTGTTAGTGTCTCATCGTTGAAGACCTGAATGGCGCGCCTGACATGCGCCCGGACGACCATCAAAATAAGGGCCTGCCTGGTAAGATTTTCTGAGAGCCACCTATCGCACATGCGCACTATTCGACTCGCCGTCTCGGTTAATAAATGTTGGGGTTCGGTGAATCCTAGACGTTCCCACAGCTCCCATTGCTCATATTTCATAGAGTCTGCGTATGTGCGAAAAAGTTTATCGGGTGAAAATGTTTTGCTGCCCCAGTGAAACGGCAGCGGATTGGGGAGCAAGATGTGATTTTGTTCCCCGTGGGGGCCAGCCGCCGACTCGGCCACAGCGTTGAAGGACTGCGCAAGCATCCCAACTATCTCAAAGATCACTGTCGTTGTCAGTAGCATGCATTAGTTTGAGACATCTGGTTTCGGACGTTGCCACCACTCATGTGTGTTGATGATGGAGTTCCACAATGCGACTGACCTGGGAAGAGGTGCTCGGTAGACTCTATGGATGCCATAAATTCTTGGTTATTAGCTTCGAAACCCATCAGGCGAAATGTGGCCGTCATCTCGGCCCGGCTTCCAAGCCTCAGGAAATCTAGGTTCCGGGGAATGTCGGTCAGGTATTTTGGCCCTGGACCAAATCTCGGACTCTTAAAAATGGTTGGAACCAGCCCGAAACAGAGCTTGGCGGCTTCGTCATCTTCGATAACCGGGCAGTGAACATGGCTGGGAAAGCCGTAGCGTGTGAACGAGAACATGATGCCGAGGTGCGGAACCGCAGACCCGGTGATCAGAAGTCCGTTACCATCCGCGAGGTAGCGGTCGTTGACCCGATCAAACTGTTTCCAGTGCAGGCCCAAACGGGCGACAAGCAGGACGACGCTGCCGAGGGTAGTGATGGCGTAGGGCCTCTTGACGCCTTCGGGCATCAGATCGAGGGTTTGGTTCACTGCTTTGATGGTAAGCAGGAGCCCGGATGTTTCCAAGCCAGCGGCGTTGGCGTCATTAACGTGGCTCCGAGTCCTGGCTGCTGTTGGCGTCATCACTTGGATCTCGCGCAGAAGCGTCAGCCACGAAGCTGCGTAGCCAAGGCCCTCATCCGTAGGCTTGAGGCAATCGCGTGCCATTTTCTCTGTGTCGGCGTTGGAGAAACCCAGAAGCCCGCTCTTGGTGATCAAAAACCTTTCAGACACTCCTCCAACCAGGACCGCCTGTTGATTGGCGGTATCGAGTCTTGCTGGCCGGACTTCAATCGCAGGGGCCATGAAAACCACTTCGAATCTGAGCTCCCATGGGTGAAACACCAGTTTGGTGTGCTTGGCCCAGGGGCCTATCACTCTTTTGCCGCAGTTTGAGTAGCCGGCCGCAGTGGCGATGTATTGCTGCAGCACTTGAGCAGTAGTCCCCAGAAGAGCCACGAGAGCCACAGCTAGCGCAACAACTGCTACAGCCAAGCTGGCTATCTCATTGCCATTTGAGTCTTTCTCGCCGTCACTCATGGTTGGCTGGAATGGAAGGTAAAGCTGGATTGATAAAGAGTTTGTAATTCATTGCTAAATTAATGGTAAAGAAAGACTTTGAATCTTGCTGTTCGAACCCCCGCATTCAGCCCAAGCATTATCCGTGAGGCTGAGTGAGTCGAGTGTGGCGCTCGCCAATCAGCACGTTGATGAGCATAAGCTCAGTCGCAAATCCGCCCCAAATGTATTGTGAGACATTTGAAGTCCAAGTCCAAGTCAGGTAAAGGTATATCTAAATATACCTCCCCCCTGCGGATGAGCTAGCAACCTCTGGCACGCAGACTCAAGACTTGATTCTCAAGTCACCGTGTGGAGCCTGTATCTGAATAACGTCATGGGAGACTTTTGAAACATTCAAGGGGGCTGGACTAGGACAAAATCGATAGAAGTCGTGGCACTACTGTGGTAGCTGAACCCGGCCTCACAAGAATCTTTTCCCCTCTCCAGCAATTGGTTGATCCTACAACAACTTGGACTAGGTTGGTAGGTAGCTTTCCAGCATGGCCGGTCTGTCGGGTGACCAAGAGGTACAGCACCTGATTTAGTATCTAGGTAGGTAGTCGATGAACATGACCAGTGAAAAGTACCTATATATCCGCACTACCACTGTTTTGCTTTTTCAAAGAAATAAAAACAATCATCTAACTCCATGATTAGATTTGAAAAAGCTTTGAGGACGTTGTTGTTTTCCATCATCCATCATCTGGCATCGGTTGGTATAACATTGAGTTCAATACTAGGTAGGTGGCAATGGTCACATCCCAAAAGTAGCGTTGTCATTTTCCATGGTCCAACTGACAGTGTTGGCGCTCTTAGTATCAAACTAAAATTACTAAAACGACAGCCACCTAGTCTAGGTACCTAGGCACTCATGGAAGGAAACTACCCGTTCATGGAAAAATAAAATTAAAAAAATGGCAGGGCCCAGCATCGTGATCATCAAATGTCTAACCATCTGACTGAGTAGATAGGTAGGTTGGAATAATGGTAATGTAAGGACATCTTCGACAGTTTAGTCTAGTGGCACAGAGACGTGCATCGGAGAGATATATAACACTTGAATTCTTCAAGCCTAACCCAAACCGATCTGCTCCGTCAACACATGAACCGTTATCTCCAACTTAGTAGTCATTGTATAACATCAACAGTCATCACACACTCAAAACAACCATAAAAAACGAGTCACCCAGCAGGAGCCAATCTCATCAGCGGTACAAACGAAGCTTTTTTTCTTTTTTTTAAAAAAAAAAACAATCTCGAAATGCTTTTCCTCGACCTCGTCCAGTCCCACCCGGAGTCCGCCGACCGCACCTCGGATCCGACCCCACTCTTCCGCTCCGCCCCGGTTCGCAGCCCCGAAGTCTCCACTACTTCGGCGCCTACCCCCGTCGCTCCCGGATTCAGACCATCCCGATACCCCTCCTTCCACTCTAACCCTTTCACATTCTCCGGGATCCCTTCCCAACCCCGCAAGCTCCCTTCCCTCCTCATGGTGACCGCCACCCTGACGTTCGCTCTTGCATTCCTTGGTTCCCCTGCCCTTGCTGCTGCTACTCCGACCACACCCGCCAACGGTGGCAACGCCATCCGTCCTCCTCCTCCATTTGAGGGAAGCGCCACGCACCGCGGAGCCCCCGAGGTAGGAGGCACCGGTGCTCCTCTTGCAGAGCACATCCACCTTGAACACCATGATCATGATAAAGCACCCACCGGCGCAGACCCAAGCCGCATGATCAGCGCGGCCGCGCTGCCATACCCCCAATCCTATCCCGGCTCCGACCCCGACTCCGATTCTGACTCAGACTCCAACCACAACCCCGCGGCTCGCGCACCCCGCTCCCCCTGTCACCCGACCCAAGAAGGGATATGGCTCTGCCTCCCCGGCCAGACCACCTGGCAACGTTGCGGCTCGGCCCAATGGACGCCAGTCATGAATGTCGCCGCGGGAACCTTGTGCGAGCCTGTCGGGCTGAGCTTCGATACAAAGTTTGTGGCTGCCCAGCAGGGGGTTGGTGGAACCGCCTGGGGACCCGGAGGGAACGCCGCCGGCGCTGGCGGTGATGCTTGGAACCCGAGTTGGAATGACGCGACCGGGAGAGTGGGAGGAATTAAGCTGGGAATGGCTGTCGGTGTTGTTGCTGGGGTTGTTTTGCATTTTGGTTTTTACTAAAGCTGGAAATGATACCGAACGTAGATGTTTTTTTTTTTTTTTTTTTTTTTTTTCTCGTGTTTGTTTTTGGCAGTGACGAGGTTTCAATTTGGGTACTTCAATGCACTCTAATTACTGAAAGCGAAGCCTTTATTTTTATTTTTGGAAATGGTGACCTAGTAGTTAGGTACGTTATCGAATTCTTTGAACTATGACGACCTGACCTGCTGCTGCTTCAGATGTGTCCTCGCTTATTTGTTGGACGTTTACATGTCTACCTATAGATACCTACCTACCCAGGGACCCTCCCTCCCTCCGTTGGCTTTACTAAGGGAACCAGATCAGCCCCGAGGCTGAGTTCTCCTGGCCTTTGAGGAAGGCGAATAACGGAAACCGGCAAATGCCGTAGTCTCTGGGTAAATTTCAAGCGAAGCCTGTATGGCATCATACATTTCAGGCAACCCGAGCGCCTCGTAGCATTCCAGCGCGAGCTTCTCCTTGCAATCTCTGTCCACTTTCTCCACCGCTTCAGGCAGATTGGACCTGGCGCGCAGTTCGTTCCTAAGCCGAATCTTGAAGCGGTCTTTCCCCATGTACACAAGGAGATCCCCGAGAAAATCTATACCTGATTTCCCTGCCTTAATTCTCAGACGAGGATCAACACCCGCCTTTGAGAAAGCAGAGAGACACCCGATCCAGCAATCGATATATTTCAACCGCGCTTTTATGGCGGGACGACAAATGAAAGCACGGTAGTGGAGCCCGCATATACTCCCAACCTGTTCTGTGAGATACACGAGGGGCACATCTACGGCCATGTCATCTGGCAGCGAGTCAAGGTCCGATTGCTCAACGCGCATCTTGGGATACTCAAGCAAGCAGGCGATGACAGCCGGCCGAAGTCTGTTGCAAGCGTCTTTGAGGTAATAGCATCGAAACCACGGATCGATATCGCCAGCGAAGTTCGTCAAAATGGCTCTGATGCTGGCAACATCCTGCCACTTGATAGCATATCGTAAAGGATTTTTGCATCCATGTTCGCCGAACTCAATGCTGTCTATGGCATTGGCTTCGCCTGCCACGTCGTCCTTGACATTGAACTCAGCGCCATGTTTTGCCAACACAACAATGGTCTCCACGTCGCGCTTGTCAACCGCAAGCAGCGTGGTGGCGGAGAGGCTCGGTTTGACGCCCAGCTCCAACAGTTTTTCGGTGATTGCTAGTGCGCTGCGACCGATCCTCACTGCTTCGTCCAAGCATATCGTCCCAAGTCCGACATGCTGCTCACCATAGAACCAGCCTAGCCCAGACACCAAAGCCTGCAGCCCCTCAAGCGTTAGTCCCGCCTCAGATATCGTCTGAGCGTCCTGCACATGATCGAGTCGCAGTGCAACGGCCAAGCTCACTGCAGCTTTTGCTGGGCAATCTTCTGCGGATACTGGAAGGGCCCTCAGAAACTGATATGCCTGCTCCAGCAATGCAGACTTGATCGGCGGATGCCGGCTATATGATGATGATATAAGCTTTTTCCAGAGCAACTCAAACATCCAAATCATGGTGTCCTTGCCAATCTCTCTGCCAGTAGTTAGAACCTTGCACAGTTTGATATTGCCGTCCCACCATGCGTGCTGTAATGCTGTTGCTGGCCAGCCGCTTTCCACCCAGTCTCTAGCATTCCCTTCGCCATACTTAGTCGTGGGCATCAATCTTGCACTTGGGTCTCCGCCGTGTCCCAGAAGCAGCGGTGCCATATTGGACTTGTCCTTGTGGTACATATCCCACAAAACCTCATCCGGCCCTTGATCCTTCATGAGGTATGCCGCCCAGGGCGGAATATCGCGGAGATTCGGCTCTTGATCCTTCATGAGGTATCGCCTGAAGGGCGCGGCAACGCAGAGACGTATAAAGGGAGTATTGCCGTTATGGTCGGCCAAGTTAACATCTGCCCCACTGCTCACGAGCAACTCGACGCACTTCCGAAGCTTAGCGCACCCCGAATGCCTGAATACTCGCTTCAGGCGATCATGAACCCCTAGGTCCTTGACCCCCAGACCATTTACCAGCACATCATCCGAGATCCCCGTCCATGTGCACCCGTCTCCTGATCCTTCTTCTTTGTCCTCTAAGCCTTGTGAACTTTCTGAGAGTCCTGGACTTCCTGGAACTACTGCGCTCTGACTATCTTCGCTCTCGCTTTCCCAGTATTCACTGAGCTGGTCGCCATGTTTTGGCAACCATCGAGTACACTCCTCTTGAGCTTGGTAGTAGGACGTCCCACTGGCGCTTGCATGAGGGAGTTTGAGGTGGTTAAGACAAGAGCCAGAGTGGTGGGCAAAAGCGGCCGCTAAAGGTGTCACGCCGTTCTGATCAGGCAGGTCAATAGGAGCGCCGCCGCTGATAAGAGCTTCGACCACATCAGGCATGCTATAACATTGATCCTTTAAGTAAGCGAATTGCCTGGCTAGCAACGTCAATCCTCGTGGTTAACTCACTGCTCGGCCGCGGCTGCTACTAGAGGCGGGATGCGATCTGGCCATGGTTCGCAAGCATTCATATGAGCTCCTGCAGCAAGCAGTTTTGAAACGAGTCGACGCCTGTCTGAGCCATCTTTGTGCTTGAGATGTTCGTGCTCGGTGCCTGATAAGTCGCGATGCCATCTGTATTTATCTTGACGGCGCAAGGCATGCCTCCTGCAGCATATATCCAATGGACGAAGGTGCAGGTCTCTACGAATTGGACGGGGTCGGGAAGGGTCTGAAGCTGCCGGGAAAGCGTGACATGTAACGTTGACGCTCGCCCCCCGATCAACGAGATAGATTGCTCTCCTGTAGGATTTCGCGAGACAGGCATCGACGAGCATAGTATATCCGTTGCCAATGTCATCATCAATGTCAGCGCCCCGAGCCAGAAGCAGGTCCAAAGCCTCCCCTAACATCATAGACGCGGTAAAGTCAGCTACTCTTAGATCGAGTGACGTAAAAGTACTAAACGTTGGGCTTCTTACATTGGTCGTTTCGATAAGCGAACCAAACTGGAGATAGCGAACTCATTTTATCCTGCTCGTGGATGTCCGTCTGATACCCATTGTCCAGAATGAACGAAAGGAGTTCCAAGGAGCCGTGCCGGGCGGCATTATGGAACGCAGGGGTCTCATAGCGAGTCCGAATGGGAGCCCCGTTCTCAAGAAGCCATTTGGCGACGTGGGTTTGACCATATCATATGGCAGCGTGCAGCGGCCTCCAGTTACCGTCTCCGAGTGATGCATAACAAGGGCAACTGCTGACTACGGGGGCTGCGACGCTGGCTCCAGCCTCTACCAAGAGTTTGACAATGTCCAGATGGCCATTCATAACGGCATGGTGAAGCGGAAGCCATCTATTGTTGCCTGTTTCGAAACTAATTTTTTGGTCAGACATTGCGGTGACGAATCTCGTAGCGACGGAGGTAGAGACTTCTTACCCGTCACGTTGACGTCCCTTACGGAAGAAGAGATCGTAGGTTTCCCGGGGAGTTTTGGTCCGGAACTTTTCCTGGAATATATGAAGAGGCGATGGAAATCTTGTGCCCTTGGGGGCGTCCACTCGGGTCACTCCAGTTGCGAGTACTCGTCTGGCTGTGTCAGTCCTTCCAAAATGGGCAGCCCAATAGAGGAGATTCGGATTTCTCAGCACCACAGCCGGCGAGTACAGATGTGGCATGACGACTTGGTGGAAAGCAGAGCATGTTCTCGCAAGGGCAGCAAGACTCTGATCATGTCCTGCTCCCTCCATAAGTGTCACCAGCCAGTCGAAGACCTCGACGGGAAGAGTGCGGATCGAGGCCATTGCGGCGACGACGGAGATGCATGAACTTTGAAGCAACGTTCCCGGAGAGTCGGTCGCGGGGCAAGAATAAATATGAGGACGCGACTTGTCGGTGAAGGCGTGAACATTTCTACTTCTAAGAGAGCTAGTCCAAGATTACACTGGCACCTACCTACTTGCTACTCCAGTGCAGCTGAAACCGTCACAGCAAACAGTTGTTCAATAAAACGAAGCGGGCCAAACTGGGCCAAACGGGGTGGAACGGGGTGGGATGGGAGGATGCGAAACGGCAATTCCTCGGCAAGCAACCCCGCCAAACCTGGAAATGGAGCGCTGACGCTCCCCTGTGACCTTTCCGTTGCGGGATGGAAGCCTTGTTCAAGGGGCGTCACGACCAACGGCAACTGAAGCCGCTAATTATGTCCCGCTAAAGCTCCAACTAAGCCTGGCAACTCAACAAGCAGTGGACCCCCAGCACCTCGACCTCGACAGCATCTCACTGCCTGCAATCTACTCGACCAGGTCCAGCCCGAACGCCGACAGCCAACAGATCCGTCTCTTCAGATCAGAGCAGGCCAGCAGCATCAGGGAGCCAATCTTCCCTTGCGGCCCCAAGCAGTCCCTTCGTCCAATTCCCGTCTCTTGAGCGAGTTGAGAGCTTCGAATCCCTTGCATGTCTCCCCACATCCAGGAAGGAAACTCCCCGAGCCAGCCTGGCATCGTCGACCAGACACCGAGACCTAAAGATGGCGAGCTGACACCCTCACCCGAACATCGCTCCGCGGACGAGCCCAGAGAGGCTGCGTCCGAAGCCACTCCTAACCGAGTTGGCGGCGCAACCCCACCACGCGCTGGGGAAGAGGAAGCTTCGGTGGGCTTCAGCGGCCAGGAAGCTTTGGGCACCGTTGGGAATGCGGCAAAGGTTACAGTGAGGGACACCATGGGACAGGAAAGGCCAACGGACGATCCGGAGGACCTGATGGCTTCATCCGTCGCGACTCTGAAGCCTACAACTTCACCAACCACAACCACCGCCACGCAGTACCTGACGGTTGAGACCAAGACCTTTGTCGATCCTACTCCGCCTACCCCGGAAGCCTCTCAGCCTCCGTCCCGTGCGCCATCGGCCTCGGCCCACCGAGCGAGACGCGGATCCTCGGAACCTTCACCAACACGATCTGATGCTGGCTATGACGAGAAGCGATATACCAGCGAAGATGAACAGGAGAGCGGATCAAGATCTGAAATCCAGACCATTATGGAGCAGTTCAGCGAGGAAGGTGGAGGCCCAGGTGCAGATGAAGTCATGAGCCCCAGGCTGGAGATGGCGTCACCGCATCTGGGGGGCCCGATCCAGCATCCGCCACGCAACTCGAGCCTGGAGCCTCTGGTACCAAGTATTGGACAACACCTGCAAGATCCAGAGGGGCCACGGTTATCGACTCCGCACTTGAAAGAGAAGGAAATAGACGACCAGGGACCGCCAGTTCCGCCAAAGGACGAGTCGGCATACACGGCTACCCCGGCGCGCTCCCAAGATGATATCCGTGGCAGTCTAGATTCGCCAATGTCACCATCGGCAGTCTCTCTCCATCGGCCACCGCCCCCGGAACCGGAGCCCGAGCCGCCGCTGCCATTTGATTTTCACCGGTTTTTGGAACAGCTGCGAAACAAGAAGGCGGACCCTGTGGCCCGGTATCTCAAATCTTTCTTGTCCGAATTCGGAAAGAAACAATGGATGGTTCATGAGCAAGTCAAGATTATTAGCGATTTCCTGGCTTTCATCGCAAACAAGATGGCTCAGTGTGAAGTATGGCGAGATGTAAACGATGCCGAGTTCGACAATGCCAGGGAAGGAATGGAAAAGCTTGTAATGAACCGACTATATACCCAAACTTTCTCTCCGGCGATTCCGCCACCACAACCGATACCGGGAGCCAAGTCGAGGAAACGAAGCGCAGAGCGCCCAATGGGACCAGGGAGGCGAGGTCAGCATCAGGAGGACGTCGAGCGTGATGAGATCCTTGCCCAAAAGATCAACATTTACAGTTGGGTGAGGGAAGACCATTTGGATATACCGGCGGTAAATGAGAGTGGAAAACGGTTCCTCAAGCTTGCGCAGCAGGGTCAGTCTGAACTTTGACACGCGGCAGTCGAGATTTCCACTACTGACAATTTACAGAACTCCTGAAGATCAAGTCGTACCGAGCTCCACGCGACAAGATCATTTGCGTTTTGAATTGCTGCAAGGTCATTTTTGGTACGTTCCTTTGCTATCCTGGGCTCTCTGCCTTCAAGACTGATGAGGTTCTCTAGGCTTGCTCAAGCATACAAAGTCGGATTCTTCGGCAGACTCATTTATGCCGATGCTCATCTATGTCGTATTACACGCAAACCCGGAGCATCTTGTCTCCAATGTTCAGTATATTCTCCGGTTCCGCAACCAAGAGAAACTTGGGGGTGAGGCTGGGTATTATCTTTCGTCATTGGTACGGACAAGACGTGTTCCATCTTCCAAAGTCTACCCGATGAGGCTAACATCCTACTTAGATGGGAGCTATCCAGTTTATCGAGAACATGGACCGAACAACACTTACAATAACAGACGAGGAATTCGAGCAGAATGTTGAGGCGGCCGTATCAGCGATTGCAGAGAAGCACCGCGCGGAATCTCCTCCCCCGCCCCCACCTCCACCTCACTCTGAAAAGTCTACCACTCTGCGACCGATAGTACACGCTGAATCGGGCCCATCTTTGCCTCGTCGCTCTGTTGATGCCGACCAGTCTCTTCGCCCGGCAAGTCCGCGGCGATCAATCTCGTCCAATGAAGGTCGGGATAGCGGCGAGTACAGTGGGAACGACGAGAAGGCAGCGATTACTGGGCTTCTTCGGACCATTCAAAAACCCCTCAGTACTATTGGGCGCATATTTTCTGAGGATGCTTCGTCTTCTTCGGCTCCAAGTGGGGGGCCGGGCGTCGCCAGCCCAGCACGAACGCCTCAACCAGAGAGAGACGGTGAGTTGCGCGCGAGGCAGCGGCTCTCGGCTGAGGAGGCGGCAGCTCGACAGGCCAGTGCTGAGACGGCCGAGGCTCATCGGATCCATCGCGCAGAACATGCGAATGTTGTTGAGACCTTGGCCGGAATGTTCCCAGATCTCGACAGAGATATAATAAGTGACGTTGTTTATCAGAAAGAGGGAAGGTGAGTTGTCACGCTCAAAATCATGTCGAGGTTCTGTGTTACTGATTGGGTTTACCTCGCAGGGTCGGGCTAGCCGTGGATGCGTGTCTCGCTTTATCGTCTTGAGATTCAAGAAGGAATGGTTGGGTGTGGAAAGGGTACATGCGACTGAAGTAAATCACAGCCTTTTTTCCTTTTTTCTTTTTTTTTTGGTTGGGGGGGGGGGGGGGAGGACCTTGGAATTCATCATTTCTACATCAGGCTATATCATTTTATACACACCATTTTAGTACAAGTAGGTCACCAATTGGAGCATCGAGGAGCGACGGGGATGGTGATGGGACCTATATATTCTTTCGTCTCATCCGGCATGTGCATAAGTTGCTTTTTTTTTTTATTATAAGGCAAAGAAAGGTGTGGATATTAGAATTGAAAACAGTATCAATCGGGACTTTCTGAATGGCTTTTTTGAAAAGTTCGATCTTGGCCTCGTCAAGGAGCACAGGTTTTGTACAAGAAGGCAGGAAAGGAAAAGGGGGTGAGGTTGAAATCAAGGTGTCCGAGTTCTCGTGATGTTGGTAAGGTTGCCGTCTTGAATCAAGAAAACCGACCCACATTTCAAGAAACTCTCAGCTAGCCAAGCTGCGTGGCGCAGCGGAAGCGCGCCGGGCTCATAACCCGGAGGACACTGGATCGAAACCAGTCGCAGCTAATAAATTTTTTTTTTCTGTCCTTTGCATTTATAAACTTTTGATAATTGGTTTCTTTTATTATTCCTAACCCCTGACCTTCAACACACTTTTTCATAGATGGGGTGGTAGGCAGGTACCTATGTAGGTAGACAGACCACCTTGTGGCATGTATGTTTGTTTGCTTGGAAAGATACTCGCTCATACAGCGGTTTCCTTCTCCAATGGAAACCCTAACCCTCCAACTACCCCCACTTTCAAAAATTCAGACGAAACCTTTCCCCCCAATATTAAAAGTTGGCAAAGGGAAAAGAGAGAAAGAGCCTTGGAGGTTTTTGTGTGCAATTTTTCTTTTTTCTTTTTTTTTTGGTAAATCAATTGTATTCATCACACTTCAAAAACAAAACTTCAATTTTTTTGGGGGGGAAGGGGTTTCTTTTTCACAATCCGAGGGTAAGAGAACGGAAAAGAGACAGGGAGAGAGAGAGAGAAAAGATGTGCGGCATACACGCGTCGCTTTCAACCAAGCCGCACTTGATCTCTGATGATCTGCATCGGAACCTATCCAACCGCGGACCAGATCATTTCGGCCAGGTCGAGCGGAAACTGGGCGGCAGGTGGACGCTGAAGCTTACTTCCACCGTCCTCGCGCTGCGCGGAGGGGGCCACGTGACGCCTCAGCCGCTCGTCGAGCCTGCCGGTTCCGAGACAGGATCTGCGCTGTGCTGGAACGGCGAGGCGTGGAGGGTCGACGGCGATGAGTTGGCGGCAGGA
The DNA here is from genome assembly GCA_033576145.1 of Cladorrhinum samala. Taxonomy (NCBI): domain Eukaryota; kingdom Fungi; phylum Ascomycota; class Sordariomycetes; order Sordariales; family Podosporaceae; genus Cladorrhinum; species Cladorrhinum samala. The sequence goes on along the minus strand of MU864936.1, from coordinate 231,509 downwards.
GGGAACGACGGGGAGGTTTTGTTTGGGATGATGAGGGGGGCGGGGAAGCCGGTTGATGTTTTGAGGCAGGTCGAGGGACCGTTTGCCTTTGTTTATTTTGATGAGGCCGGGAAGACGGTTTACTACGGACGGGATCGGTTGGGCAGGAGGTCGCTGATGGCCAGAGTGGGCGAGGACGGGGAGTTGGTGTTCTGCAGCATTGCAGAGGATTGTGTTGAGGGGTGGAAAGAGGTGGAGGCTGATGGGATTTACGCGTGTTGTGTGGGGGGGTTTGGGGTTTTGTTTTTGCAGAAACACGTGGGGTTTGTTTGGGTGGGGGGGGTATTTTTCGGGTTTACCAAAAATGCCTTTTTTTTTTTTTTTTTTTTTTTTTTTTTTGCTGGTGTGATTTGATGTCTCTGATGTTGAATCTGGGAAGGGGAAAATGGGGTTGTCCTGTCAAACTACTTACTTTACCAGGTTTCCAGTCTCGGGAGGTTTAACAAGTCCCTGCCGCGTGAGGAGACTTTGTTGACAGCTGCGTCGCCTTCGGTTGCTATGCTCAAGCAGCAGCTGGTCGAGTCATTGAGGCTGAGGGTGCTGAATATTCCTCGGCCGCCCAATACAGAGACAGACAGCAAAACTCGCGTTGCCGTCTTGTTCTCTGGAGGCCTAGATTGCACGGTCCTAGCTCGGTTGTGCCACGAGATTCTTGGTCCTGATCAAGGAATCGACCTCCTCAACGTCGGCTTCGAGAATCCACGGGTTGTGGCCCAGTTAAAAAAGGACTCGAACGGCGAGGTTGGGAATTTTTATGAGGCTTGCCCGGACAGAATGACGGGAAGAAAATCGTTTGCAGAGCTGCAGAAAGTCTGTCCTGGGCGGGCCTTCCGGTTTGTGGCTGTAAGTATCTGTGCGAATCCGATTGTTGCTGTGGCATGAGCTCACTCTGTCTTTCCTGCAGGTAAACGTCCCGTATTCAGAGATGCAGGCGCACCGCCGCCAGGTTGTTTCTCTCCTGATTCCCCACAACACTGAGATGGACCTTTCGATTGGTTGTGCACTTTACTTTGCTGCTCGAGGTCAGGGATGGTGTACCGGTGGTACGGAAATGGACGACTGTACACCAGTTTCATACACATCTCCGGCTCGAGTTCTCCTCTCCGGTCTGGGTGCCGATGAGCTCTTTGGAGGCTATTCAAGACACCCATCTGCTTTCCAGCGCCAGGGCTATGCAGGACTTATCGATGAGCTTCTCCTTGATGTCGGCCGGCTGGGCAAGAGGAACCTCGGTCGAGATGATCGAGTGATGGCCCACTGGAGCAAAGAAGTTAGATTCCCTTACCTAGACGAGCGTCTAGTTAGATGGGCCATTGAGACGCCGGCCTGGGAGAAATGCGATTTCGAGAACAGCGAAGAAGCTACCGGTGTTGAGGCCGGGAAAAGGGTCTTACGCCTTTTAGCTATAGAACTGGGTATGGAAGGTGTCGCAAAGGAAAAGAAGCGGGCTGTAAGGGAAATCTATTGAACCACCGTTCTGGCTTTAGCTAACTGCAACCATTCCAGATACAATTCGGTGCGAGAACGGCCAAGATGGAAAGCGGTAAAGTCAAAGGCACCACGTTGATATCGTGAACTGCCACGCGATAACTCAGCCCTTCCTGGACATGGTTCGCAATGATGATGTATACAGATACTTCTGAGTCCTGATCTAACAGACGCAGCGTCCTTGGCCGTGTGACTGTGGTTTCCTACAGAAGCCCTCTCCTCGCCAGGTTGCAGCTCTGCACTCATGGGATCTCGATAGTGAAGTTAAAAGGCAAATCTGAGCTGAACCAATCTGTTTCTGGACCAGTATCGGAGTATGGCATGCGAAGTTCTCGATGTCAAGCGGGGCTTGGCAGTCTCCTGGAAGTGGCACCCTCCCGCACTAGCGTTCAATGCGCAAACACATCGCCGCCGCACCTTTGCCCTCCCTTGTTGATGCTTTAATTATAGCGGCGGCCAACCTTTAACGGCGAGCTAATGGGCCAAATCATCAAGTACACACAAGTTTCATACGCGTCAAAGCATGTGTCGTCTCTCATTTGTGCCGATATTGCCGGTTTGTAGCAGATCGGCACCAGGACTCTGCCGGAAACAAACATGCAGCTCGGGTCTTTCCCTCGAATCTGTTTTCCAGGTTGCAGCCTCTCGAAATTTGAGCCCAAAGATCCTTCGAACGTCCAGCCGATTATTGACTTCACGGTGACCAGATGAAGAGTAGCTGTGGAACGCTTCGGACGACTGTCGCCGTTGAAGCCATGGTACCCCCCTGCTGCCCCAGATTGCTTCCCCGGAATTTTATGTGTGTGATCGTGCTTAGTGGACACGACCGAAAAGACCCCTTGAAAATTTGCAAGTCTAGGCCTGTCACATTCTCTTCGCTTCGGCCCTCCCCTGCAGGAGACGAACGAACCGTTGGCATGCATTGGAGGTTAGCCCCCGGCTCGCACCGGTCTTTGCTACCTTATTTACCCGTTAGAGCCTCGGCAGGGGTCCTGATTCCAGCGAAACAGATGGTCACGAAGGTCACGATGCCATTTATTGGCACGGGTTGGGGGACCCAGCTTTGGGCATCACGGACCCCTGTTGGCCATCAACACTGGGCGAAATGTAACCCATCGAATTTTTGCAAGTGCGGTAAAATTCTTTCCTTTTTCTCCCTCTCGGATCCTTTCTAGCCACGACAACAAGTGTTACTTGTTTGTTGGTCTCCCTCCTTTTTTTTCTTTTTTTTTCTGTTTTTGTCGTTTTGGGGCGTATTTCTTGCCGATGAGATCGGCTGCGGCTTATGAGGATTTCCGTTTCTCTTTTCCTATTCGAGGTTTTCGCGAAGGCACCCCGCCGCCGAGTATAAGCAGCCCAAACCACCAAAACTGTCCGTCTGTGCCTCGTTGAATGCGCCGTTCAGGGCCGCAATCTCAACCGCAAAACCAACAATAACAGTTCTTTTGATAGCAAAAGGACCGGCTGTCTTTCTATTTTGTTAGAAAAGGGGCTTTGTGTTACCCAATCTCACGTAACAACTTTAGTTTTCGGCACCGATCATCGGCAACACCGAGTAGCTGGGACGGTCATCTCAGGGGCATATTCTGGCAAAAGTTTCACGAAACACCTCGATCTCTGATTTTATGCTCCATTGCATCACAACCATCGACGACATATCTCTGAAAGAATCTGGTCGAATGTGCTGTGCATCTGTGCCCTCATACAACAAGGGCTCGTAGGTCACATTAGGTCACATTTTGGATTTGTTTTCGGGCTCGACTCTGGTGGATCAAGACATAGTCCTGAAAGGCAGGAATCGGGCTCTCGCTGTGAGCGAGAGGAGACATCATGGCTGACAACAACCCGACGATTGTACCCCCTGCGGTACGCCCAATCACATCTGAGGCATCCCCAGTCACCTCTTCTCCTGTCAGTTTTGGGGGCGGCAGACCAAAGCTTGGCCCGCGACGACAGTCCCGGTTCACAGAGGAGGAAATGTCGGCACGAACACCAGCAAGCTCAGTATCGATTCCATCATTTGACGTGGGTGCTCATGGATGGGAGCAGCACCCGGCCGTCAGAAACTTCAGCAACCTCTCAGTGATGAATAGCGTCAACCCCAACACGGCGATCCACCATGTCGACAGCTTTGAACCAGAGCCTTCGGTAGCATCACGCCACGCACCAAACGAAGCACAAAAACAGGAATTAAGAACCGCCGTTCGGGGGCTAATTCGGGCACTCAACTCTGTGTTCCACGCAGTCCCATGTCTCATACTCCTAAACGTCATGACCGTGTATCTCAAATCTCTCAGGGGTGACTGGGTCAGTCAAACGAGGTTCGTTATTCTTCCCCCCTTCCCCCTCCTTTTTCCCCCTACCATTATATTTATTCAGAAAAACTGACTCTTTCCCCAACAGCATACAAGCACTCATCCTCCTCGTCCTCGTAATCCTCGACAATCTCCTAAACATCCTCATCCTCGTCTTTATCAAACGCCCCTGGTCCAACTGGAAACTCACCGTGCGCTCCCTGATAGGCGTTCTCTACCTGGCCGAGTTCTTCACCTACATCGGCTTCGGCGGCAAAGTCTTCCCCTCGGCTTACACCTACTGGAACATGCCATCGTCTGGATCTTCGGTTTTCGTTTTCGTAATGATTTGGTGGTTGGCGGCGTGGAACCTCCTGCACCCCGTCATCTGCCGCTACGACCGCGTCAAGTCCTTCTTCTCTTCCTCTTCCAAATCGTCGGCCGATGCTGCCCCCGGCGGTGGGCACGTGAATCCCATGAGCCGAATCCGCCGCCCCTCGTGCTTCTCGGAGCAAAGACCGACGAGCTTCAACCCCCGCATGTCCACGGCGGAGACGGAGGGCACCGTCTCGATGGTCAGCCTGACATGGAGGAGGTGGGTTCGGACCAGAAGCACGCATTTCAGCCGGGATTTTGATTTGGAGTCTGGGGTCGGGCAGCAGCAGCAACAACAACAACAGCAGCGAAGCAGGAGGGGCACAGCGGATGATGATGGTGTACCATTGCCCGCGCCCCAGTCACGCGGCAGCGCCATGTCGGCTACTGATATGACGCTGAAGGAACATGAGAACGATGACGATTACGACGATGATGACACCCGGTCCTCGGGCGATTACAAGAGGAAGGTGGGGCTCGCCGAGCTCAAGGAGCAAAGGGGAGGGAGCAGCTTGGCGCAGACTAGGAGCGTCTCCAGGCTGGGCGAGGAGAAGGACAAGGATGAGGATGACTACGACGACGATGATGAAGTTGAGGAAAACGAGAAGAAGGGCGGCGTCGTGGAAAGGGTAAGGCCCATCAAGAGCTTGAAGGAAGAAGAGTGAGGAGTCGTGGGAGTGGTGAAAAGGGGTGACTAGACCTTTGGGATGATTGATCGATGTTGGCAAAAAAAAAAAGAAAACACCTTGCATAGCATTTGTTGTTGGTTTTGGTTTGGATATTTTTTTGGATATTTTTTTTCGGGTTCTTTTTTTTTTTTTTTTCCTCGGTTTCGGAGCATTGGAGTGGTAAGACGAGAAGACGAACTAAGACACACATTGAAACGAAAAGAACGATACCCCCCTACCCAATTTCTCAATCATATAATAAAATACCCTTTAATGTCATGATTACAGTCTATTTTTTTTTTTTATAATTCCCTAATTCGACTTGTAATTATCTTATCTACATACTGCCTGATTATTGATGAGGTCCAAAATCTTTTTGGTGGAAGGGAGCTGGGCGGGGAGGGGGACGCGGCTGTTTGATTATCTCCGATTCACATGACAACTGGAACATAAAATCTGAAGTGGTTGAAACAGCAACCCCTGAAGGCGATTTTTCTTGTCATCATGTCAATCAGCCGCCGGACTTTGAAGAATTGACCAGAGACGACGTTGGTGGTGCGGCTTTATTTAGACTTTTGGGCTGTCGTGGTAAGCATGGATTGGATGTTTCGTTTCAATAGGTTTTTCGAGCAACCAATCTCCGAAGGGGTTCCTGTTGGGTCTGATCCCATCACCAACAAACACGACAGTAAAGGACCATCAGGAGAGATAATTGAGTCCAAATCTTATTGATTACATTGAGTAATCATTGAGAAAAGAAACTTTTGCGCCAAGGGATGCAACGTAAAGCTTCGAGGTGAGGAGTGAGTGTGTGTGTGTGTGCGTGTGTGTGACCTCGTGTTTAAGAACAAATCAGTCCTGAGCTGCGCTTGGCGGGACTGCTCCGCCGCAAATAAAAAAGCCGAGAAGGCAACGGGGCGAATAAGCCGACACTCTGGCGGTCGAATGATTCCAGGATCGGGATATCAGAGCTGACCAAGTCAAGCCGTCTTATTGATTATGTGCGAAAACTCAAGCATTAAATCTCCAGCTGTCCTGATGTCTGTTGTTGTAGATACCTAGTCTGTGGGTGTGGAGTCGTCGCCCAAAATGGAAACTGGACTGCCGTGTAAGCGCACCATCAATTGTCAAAAAGATGTTGCATCTTGGCTCTTCAGACGGCAGATGATTTGAACTCGAGAAGAAGAAGGCCATGCTTTGGTCCCTGCCGAGGGCTTTACGTGCCTCGCCTGTTGTCAAAATCGGCGTCTGTGCCCGGCAATCAATTAATATCCAAAAGCCAGAGTTTGGTGGTGGTGTTCGCTGCGCCTCACTGACCTGAGTGGTGGTCAAAGGGCCCAATTCAATGACCAATACGAATGCAGAGAGGGAACCATTCCCGCGGTGGCCGTTGCATGCTTAACACGACAAACCCGGCTGGATGCCACGCCTCGAAATACCACCCCACTCGGGAGTCACCCTGGGCCGGTAGGCGTGCAGATCTTCTCATGCCGTGCTCGGCCAATTATAGAATGACGCTGGAATTATGCTGTCCGACCCTCAGCGCTTCCTATTTGTTTGTGCTTCGTGAGGAAGGGGGTGTCGTTGTCATCTATAATACGAATCGGTCCCATCTCCACAGCGGGCCGGCCCAGAGTGGTGTTTCGATTGTTCCCCTTGCTATGATCCGTTCCTGTGGTGTGCCCAATTGTGTGGCATCTAGTCAACATGCCTCCCTCTGCCTCCATTCTTGAGACTCGAGAGGACTACCACCTCAGTCGATATGACCAAGCAGTGGCATCTAATGCTGCTGCGAGCAACAACTCTACAGTATGGATAGTGTCCTCCATCATCGGAGGTGTCATCGTCCTTGTTGCCATCGTCACGACCCTCGTGCTATGCTACAACAAGCGAAGTCAGTATCAACAAGCAAAACAACTCAACCCATACCTGAACCGCCACGAGTACGTCAGGAAGCGAAAGATGAGCGCCGAAGACGCATTTTGGGAGGAAGAACAGCAGAGGCAGGTCATGATCCGGAAATCTCTGGTCGCCCGATCGCTTTGTTCTCTGGAACACGCTTCCCCAGCGCTACCACCAAATCCCCCTCCAGCGATACCAGCGCCAGTCGATCAGCTAGAACGAGAGGCTGCTGAGATAGAGAGGCAAGAGTCCTTGAGGATCAAGGATGACTGGAAGAGGTGGGAGGCCAGTGTGAGATATGAACGGTGCGCATCAGGCGAGAAGCATCCAGCTGAGAGCGGCGTGCCAATTCTTGCCATCCCATGTCCGTCAAAGCATCGCTCTCAGAGTCGAGTCTCTTTTGCGGATTACAGCTCAGGTGTGCCGACACCTCCACCTCGCCATCCCGGCCGACCATCAGCAATATAACAGAACCACATGTCGGAGCAGAGAACCAATAAATTTTTGGACGCCACGCAAACCTGAAATCAAGACATCGGCATAATTGATGATGGCAACTCAAGTGCAAGCCGAGGATGAATAGGAGGACTTCAGAATCGCTTCTGTCAGAATGATGAAGGGGCCTGAGAAAATGGCAAGCGCATCTAGTCGTATTACGGGCTCCTCAAAGGGGACGACCTGAACGGGAAGGAAGCGATCTGGAAGCTCAGAAACCGCAGAAGTTGAGGGTTTCATTCCATATTGCGAAAGAGCCATCGCAATTGCCTGTATGTAATAAAGTGAATGTTGCTGAAGAAAGAACGGCACCGCACACGTCATCCGCACATGAGGATGTGAATTTAAAAAGATTTTATGTTTGTGATTGCATCAGGTAAAAGAGGCAGGCACAAGTGTGAGTAAGCACGGTAAGGTAAGGTACAGTACTTGTGTAAGTATTTGCGCACGGTCCCTCTGCGCACGTACGCCCCACCGCAAGCAACTCTCGACCACTCAAAATCAAGGTGCACCAAAATTCACGTCCCGCTGCGAACGTCTTGTGCGCGTCGGCGTTCTAGCTTGTCGCTTTGCAAGTCGATTGCTGCAACACTTTCAAAAGTCAACAACGGCGTCGCAACCCCATCCCGGAAAAAGGTTCAAAGTCACAACGCCTTTTCACGATGCCATCCTCTAGAAGATCTGGCCGCGCTGCTGCAAAGCGCGCCCAGGAGGCGTTTGGTAGGTTATTTTTTTCTAAATATTTTTTTTTCTAGATATCATATGCTCCCTAGCTGCGAGCGGGTCGAGTTGCGGGTCGAGACGCAGTTCGCTGTGCTGCATTGCGCCGACCAAACAAACGGTTTCGCATTGTCCATTAGTGCCGTCGCTTTGCTGACCATGATGAACTATCTAATAGAGAGCACACCCAAGACCTTTGAAGGGCTCGATGACGAGGATGAGCCCATGCCAGACGCCGAACCGGAGGAAGACGATGCCGAGCCCCAGCAGGAGGCTGAGGAGGAAGAAGAAGAAGGAGATAAGGAGGATGACTCCGCTGCCGAGGAAGAGGCGCCTGAAGAAGATGAGGAATCCAACAAATCACCTTCACCCCCGCCCGAGCCCGTCGTTCGCCGACGCCGTCTGGGCAGGCCCCCCAAAAACCGCCCTCCGGACTGGGACACACTACCCATCGAAGCCCCAGCTCGCGATCCCGATGCTACTCCCCGCCGCCGCGGTCGTGGCGGATGGCGCGGCCGTGGTGGCCGCAAGGGCCAGTACTCGCAGCCCACTCAGCAGTCCATCGATAAGGACGGTACCGTACTCGACATTGTTAACGACGAGGTCGATCTCCCGGAGGATCCCGAGGGAGAGAAGAAGGTTGATAAGCTGGGCAACCTACAGGACGGTCGTGAATACCGTTGCCGAACGTTCAAGGTCGTTGGTCGCGGCGATCGTCTCTACATGCTTTCGACCGAACCCGCCAGATGCGTGGGCTTCCGCGATTCCTACCTTTTCTTTACCAAACATAAGAAGCTATACAAGATCATAGTCAACGACGAAGAAAAGCGAGACATGATTGAGCGCGAGATCATTCCCCACAGCTACAAAGGCCGCTCCATCGGTATCGTTACGGCTCGGTCTGTGTTTCGCGAGTTCGGCGCTCTGATCATTGTCGGTGGACGCCGCATTATCGACGATTACGAGGTTGCCAAGGCCCGCGAGGAAGGTGTTGTGGAGGGCGAGCTCGCCGACCCTGCCGACATCTACGAAGCCGATAAGCCGTACAACAAGAACCAGTACGTCGCCTGGCACGGAGCCAGCGCTGTCTACCACTCTAGCGGGCCCTCTGTTCCCCAGCAGAACGTCAAGATTGAATCCAAGAAGCGGCGTGTTGCTGTCAACGACGTCAACTGGCAGTTGGAGCACGCTCGCGAGGCGATGTAAGTCTTTAAACCCCTTTTCCGGCCCCTTTTCTTGGGGCGTATTGCTGTTTTGCTGACATTCCTTTTCCTTAGTCAATACAACAGCATCCTCACCGATATGCGCCGTGGTATCATGAAGGGCGTTTACGACATTCAGACCAACCAGATGCATTACCCAAGCACCACGCAGCCTACGCATGCACGCATCGAACAGGTCGTCGACAGCGAAGAGTCGGAGCAGCCCACAGGGTCCACCGCTTTCCCGCCTGTCAAGCCCTCCATCTCTCGCAATTTTCTGGTCATGGATACCTACATGGAGGCGCCTCCGATTGGCATCTCGCCGGCCGCTTATGATGTACCTTTCCGTTCCTCGCCTGCGGACTTTGAAGCATCAGCGTCAGCAGACTTTCTGTCTTCTTTCAAGGGCCTAGGAGCCGTGTCGGACGACATCCGCAATTTGTTACCCGACGAGTGTCGGCAAGCATTCGATCAAGCACGCAAGCAGGAGGAGACTTGGTTTACCAAGTGGGGCAACGAGGCCGAGACGAAATCTAGACGTGAGCCTATCGTGGACAAGGCCATCGTGCCCTATTCGATGATGCACTGAGGGAGGATGGAAAACTAACGGCTTTCTTTTTGTTTCTTTTTTCTTTTTAGCTCAACTTGTTTTTTGTCCTGTTTTTTCTGGATTTTCTCATCGCCGTTCCCCAGACGCTCCTATTTCCTTTGAAGAGAGTAATGCTGGACCACACGTTCCGCTGGGTCCTCCTGCCCCCAGGATTGGCAATGCCGTCTCATCTCAAGCCAGTCAAGAGAGTCGAAACGGCAATACCAGCAGAGCAGGTTCCATCCGGCCTACTGCAGCACGTGCTCAGTATCGCCAAATTGCACCTGCTCCTGTAACTGCGTCGCGGACCAAGCAGCGGTTTACATCCACACAAGGCAATTCGAGCGACGGTTCAGGTTCACACCATCATTGTTGATACAGGTCCTGTTCCGTATCTTCCCGGCGTACATGGCCACATTTCAGGAATCAAGCGGCCCAAGTCCGAAAGCATCAAGTGGCCGATACCATGACATCCACTTTGTTGACTCAAGGCTTATCGGTCAAAGGTGGCACAACAGCCATCCTCTTGCTCGACCAGTCGCTCAGGCTCCTCAATCGCCTGTTAGCCCGGTTCCTCGTCGGCCGACCTAGCGCCCGAGCCCTGAATCAACTGGCTCCGGTTCCTCACCGATACGTGCCTGTAGTTCCTTATCAGTCGGGTTTTTCTGTTTTCTTTTTCCAGCTTTCCAGACTTCTTTTTCGCCGAGGCCTCTTCAGCAGCTGAATGATCCATCTATTCGACCAAGAACTAGTATCATCTATTCTGGTTCTGATATTACGAATGAGCACCAATCTCACGATGTTTGAGGATATTTGGACCAAGTCAATACGGCACCTCGACCATGGCCACCATGCGGGAGAGCAAATTCAGCGACTTGTCACGAGGCCCAACGCGATTTCCAGAACGAAGAAACCAGCCGGATGGTGTAGGTAATGGTAGGGGAGCGCTTGGGACATTTACATGGGTATCCTTCTTGTTTTTGTTTGTTTCTTTTCTTCTTTTTCGTCACGCGTAGTAAAATACCCAGTGACAAGACTTTTTTTTGGCGAAAACTTAGGGGCGGGACTGCACTTTTTTTTTTTTTTCTGTCTATTGTCTCTTTATGCTCTAGGCAAGGCGTTTCCCCTGGGTTAAAAAGGATAATGGCGTATACATGGGACTTTTCTGGTTGGGAAAGATGAAGCCATGAAGGGGTTTTTTATTTGTTTTCGTTTTCTTCTTCTCTTTTAATGATGGATATCGAGGGTCCGAACTGATTTGTTGGGTCTGGGAAGTGAGCAGCACCTTCGAGAAAGATGGTAAAGACATGAAGAATGTAGATGAGCATTGGTCCCTTTCTTCCAGCCGGTTGGGAAACAGATCATCGAGGAAGGAAAATCAGATGTGGAACGAAGACAATGTAATTGTATGTAAAACTATCATCAAGTTCATCACGAGTTTTTTTGTGCCTTTTGACAGTGATTGGGAAGTTGTTGGACGCAGTTTTTGTAAGCAGGGTAACTTTTATATTTCTCCTTGTAAAGCAAGAGTTATTATGTACGCATAGTGTTCTACAAGTGTCCATGGGAAGAAGACATATCATGACAAAAGAATGATGCTATCTTGGAGCATGATGATGGGTGGACATGAAGATGAGATGAGTAGATTTATGATATTGGATTTCTACAGAAAGTTTTACAAGGCAACTCAAACCCTGTAACCGAATGTTTGATGAATAAACCAGCAAGTATGCCATACCGGGTGATGCTGATAATTGGATGAGTGATGAGGATGGATTAATCATGTAGTCTCGATAACTTGATGTTAATTTAAATTGATGAACTACCTAAACAGAATACCTTGATTATAGTCCACATTGCTTTTGTTGTTTTTTTCATCCCGACTACCATTCGTGCTTCTCCTCTGTTTAGTGACACCGTCTTTCACTTACTCTATCAACTTACTGAGTGTACACATATGTGATATACAAAACTCGGATTGCCCAAAGAAGGAAGTCAAAAGATATCACGCTTTCTTTCGGAATGATTTTTTATTTACTTATTGCCCCCCCCCCCCAACCCCCCACCTTTCATTCTCTTTGTTGAGGGGTGAATGGGGTTACGTGAAACTTTGTTTTCTTTTTCACAATATATGTAAACCTTTTATTATTTCCTAATATATCTTAGCTTTTTCAAATGATTCCAAACAAAAGATAATTTATTATCATTTCTTCTTCTTTTTCTTCCTTTTTATGTTACACCGGGCGGATATAAATTTACAGGGTCGATTGGGATGATGGTGTGTCGTGTATGGATGGGATGAATTGTTATACAGAGAAATAAGAAATTGAATGGTGTACATGTAATTACAAGATGGGGTTCCATCTGCTTGCTTGTTGATGCATTTGTGCCCAAAGACTACCTTAGCCCACTCACACTCTTTTTTATTATTATTTTTCCTTCTCCTCTCTTTTTGAGGGGTAGCTTTGGCAAGTGGATACGTATGGGGGGTTTCCTGAAGATCAGTATTGGTCTAGACTCTTTTGTTCTCTTGTTGTTTTGCTTTTTGATCATGGAAGAAAAGCCACCAGTCAGGAGAGTAAGGGTGTTGTTGCTTGTGGGCGGGAAGCTGAAGCTTTCATTTCGGGAAGCTGTGTGATATCGGGAGGGGTATGTTAACAGACGGGATGTGAGTCAGGATGGAGGATTATGAACGTTTTGAAGAGTGATACGGAAGAGTAAAAATATTGGGGAGGGAGTGAATCTAATGTCAAAGACTTGGTAATAACACAATTCCCCTTTTTGTGTAATGTTAACCCCTCACTCAGTATTGAGGTTATTTGTTTCTTTTTGCCCCTGAAAGGAACAGATGGAATCGCGAACCGGTGCAGAGGCAAGCCGCATTTGCATACTGTCTGGGCTGATCTCCTGGTGATCCTCGACCATATGGGCAAAACTATCCTTGAATGATGTGAAAGATCACTCAACCAATTGATGATGCTGTAAGGTTGATCACGCCTCCTTATAAGTCATCGCTGAGTGATCATCGAGTCCAGTCGGGCGAACCCCTATTCGATGCGCTTCCCTCCTTACCTATGTTTCAATCTGCCGTCGAGTTCATTGGTTACACTTGACACCATCGTAACCAAAGCCCCTCCGAATAGGCTTCCCTTTCCGTACCCCGAAACGCACATCAAAGCAGCCGCGTAAGTGGGTGCCAGGCATCATCATCGTCATCATCATTATCGTCATCGTCAACATGGCTGAAACTCAACAGGCAGCGACCAAGCTACCTTATCAAGCATACTAAACCATAATTTGATCTTATCGTGTAATTATCATCGGTCTGACAGCGCGTCAGAAACTTATGAAACCTTGATTGCCTGTATACGCACTGCTGCACCCACAATCTCACATGCATCCATCACGTTCACACGTTGCCTGCCTGGCCTGACCCCTTAACTTTTCAACGACCGAGTTACACAACAGCCTTTATTTTACTTTTCCTAACCAACAACACTCCAATCCCCCCCACTTGTTATTCGGTTTCCCTTCCATTCCCAAATATTGTGATTAGGTAATCTGTCTGCCAATCACACTTTTCTCCCTGCTCTCTTACCTATTCCCTTTCGAGATATTTTTTGGGGTTTTTAAGACATATTCAACCAATAATTATCACCGTTCACCTCGGGTTTTGTCATTTGTTCATACAAATTTCGAGCCTTGACCAACCTTCCCTCCCCCCTCTTTAACCAAAAAAAAAAAAAAAAAAAAATTTAACAGGTAGGGATCTTGGTGGATAGGTTCATCATCATCCCACAAACTGATGATATTGCAATGTTGCCATGACGGAATGTTTTTATAAAAGTTGTGTGGAAGGCGAATTTTTGAAAAAGAATGAATGATGCGCACAACCACGCACACACACAACCTACCTCGCAAAGTACTGTACCTCCCGTAAAAGGGCAAGATAAAAATTGTCACATGAATAATAAATCATGATAGAAAAATGGTTTGTTGATCTCATCCCACATATTTTTGGTGGCTGTGTACCCTAAAATGTTTTTTTGTGATGTCGTCGGTGGCTCTTCATCTCTTCCCAATACGTTAGGTCACGTACCAGGGATCGCCGGTTATTACCAATACAGTAATGTGTATATACCGTGAATGGCCGGCGATAACCTCTCTCTCTCTCTCTCGCGCGCTCTCATGTGGAGAAAATGCTAGTTTGGGTATTTCAGTGTGGCTTAGACAACATACTAGTACCTATATGTGCTGCGTTGTTCTAAACTACGTAGCTTGTGCAGCTTGGTAAAGTAAAAAAAAGAGGAGAAATTCCAAAAAAATAAACAAATCGGAGTTTTAGTAGCATGTGGGATGAACACCCCCCCCCCCAACCTAGCCCTGATGATGGGAGATCTTCACAGTGGAGAGTAAAAAATATTGCTTTTTCATCTTCCAAATTTTTTTCCTTCGTTTTTATTCTCATCACTTTGGTTTGTTTTAGTGTAAAACTGGCAGATCGTCTCAATCCAATCACGCGGTCCACGAAATCGCTTGTGCAAACCCTCAGGGTTTTGTTGGCGATTTTGCACAAGCGATTTCGTGGACCGCGTGCCAATCCCGTATTTGAAGTGTGGAGAAAACGGGATTGTGACCAAGCCAAGAGGAAGCGAGATCCTTCGATCTCGCCACCTCTGATCTTTCCAACTTTTATGACACAACACCCTGTTTGTTACGCATGAAGTGCACTACGTAAGGTGGGAGGAACGTATAGTACAAATGGTACGGTTTGTTGAAAATTACTTCTTTTGTTGAACCTCAACCCTCCCAAAACCGTTATAACCTGCATTGCGCATGATGCAATACAGTGCAGCTTTGGCAAGAAAAAAGAACCCCTCTTTTTTGCCCCTTTCCCTTGAATTTTCCGTCTTGTGTTATGTACATGTATGGCGCACTTCTTTTTTTTTTTTTTTGAATTAAGCCCCAGCAAGCGCCAGAAAGCAAAAACCTTCATCAAGAAAAGGTACATGCAGTAAAGGCCGAGCCGACGAACCGATGCAGTCTTCTGCAGCAACTGAAGCGCTAATGTGACGGTATTTTGTCCGTTGACAAGGTGAAATGACAAGCACAGCGTAGCATCGAAACTTTTGCTCTCCGCTTTTCCGTGGGCAACTGGAAAAGATCAGTTCACAACCACTCATAGCCATGTCGCTCGCACGCACGACACGTTTTTTTTTCTTTCCTCCGGGCCGGCGCCGTTGATTTATTTGCTTTCCTTTTTTTTTTCTTCTTCTTTTTTTTTTTTTCCCTCGATGAAACCCACCCCACTCAAACCCCTCGTCCCCTCGTTGCCCCTCCCCCTCCTTCTCTTGCCTCTGATGTGTTGTGCGTTACGTTCCGAAGGAGTTTGCTATGGAAAAAACTTGGGCATCGTATGGAATGGGATCAACAGTTGCAGAAAATGGCAGGAGGAATATTCAATATCTCCATCCACTCTACAAGCCCGGGCTGATGAGGTGTCATGCCCAGCCAAGCCCAGGCCCTGGTAATTTTTTTCTATCCTTGGAAAACGAAAGATTCAAGATCAATACGACTGCGGCATATTGATGTTTTGCCTGTGGAGCTTGTGGAGTTGGTCTTTCGTGTTAAGCGCTTGCGGGTTTGGGTGCATTTTTGGGGGGGCGGGCAGGGGAAGGGCTCACGCTAATGTTGGGTTCCCCACGGAAAACTTGGTGAACTAAAATAAAATCTGGAACCCATTAGAACGAACGAGCGCGGGTTTTTTTTTTCTCGGGTTTTTTCTTTTAACTACAAGTAGTATACCCTGTACTGCCTATCCGGTGAGCTTCTGATGGAGAAGGAGTTGCAGGCTTGCATTATGTTCTCGACTCCGCTTCCTGCGTCCATGCCCAACGCCCGTTCTAACTAGGCGCCTCGAAATCCAGGGACTTGGAAGCTCAAAGAGAGTTATACAATCTAACGCTAAATAGTAGTTTTTGCATCTTTATTAATTGCTGATGCAGACGGAAGCTTTGTGGTCGCCGGCTGTCTGGTACGGGAGAAGCCGGACGTATCCAACCAAGTGTCCAAATGTCCGTTTCTGTGATCGGTGACGGTCAGTTTCCCCAACCCATGGCTTTGGGACTCTTATATCTTGACGAGACATCGAGCCCGGATGGTTCGGGAATGAGGCAGTGCTTGGTCACTCGAGGCAATGATTGCTGGCCGCCGAGTAAGAAGCTCAAATGGCTCACTGTACGAAGAGCATAAAGTTTCGTGTTCAACTCGCAATACAACCCCAACCCGGTTCCCAGGAGCCAGATTCTCAAACTACGACTCATTAATAACTTCCGCATGGCAGCTTTGTGTGGCCATGCAATCACGCCGTTGTTGGTTCGACGCCAATCGGTGTTTGAGTCGCTGATAGGCGGATGGGAAAAGTTTCTTGGCCGAAGCAACAAATTGTATGTAAGTAATGCATGTCTGGCCAGAAGGGGAGAAAATTTGGCCAACGGAAAAGGCTGGATTAGGGAAACCGACAATCGATCGAAATCTTCTTCAGTTACAGCGTGCCAGGGACGAATAAAACCTTGAATCCAGGGTTTCCACGCAAGTGCCTGCAGTTCGTGCAGAACGAAGTGTGTCTTGTCGCCTTGTGCTTACCAATTAGACAGCCGAGGAATGACTGGGCGGGGAAGCTGTATGCACCTAGTTAAAAAGAGTGACAGATGTCGACGAGAACGGCTGGCCACACCGCTTAGTGCGCAGAGTAGTGGATGGATACGTATGTGCATGTATCATGCCAGCCAGGCCCAGCTCTGCTTCCGAGACGCACGTTGTGTACTTGTACTGTAATTGTAGTGTATCCGTAGGTATGATGAACCAGCATCGGAAGCCGGCCAAGTTTTTGATGGGGCTCTCCTCCAGAAGAGGAGGTCGTCACCAATGATCAGCGAGCCATGCAATTTTTTGGTGGGTTGAAGATTTTGACTGAATTGGGTAGGCAAATTTTTACAGCGCACAAAATCAATCAAGTCGAGATCGACGTCACCACACCCGGTCACGTGCCAGTGCACCTTCTCTGACTAGCATGTGAACCCGATCCGGGGCTCGGTGTTTAGCGGAACTGCGAGGAGAGAGGTGATGCCTGGTGATGATTCCTTTGATTCACATCTATCAACTGTAGGCAAGAGTGCGGCAGAAAACGGCATGATAGTCGAGATGGGGCAAGAGTGGCAATGCACCTAAGAATGTTAATTCCTTCTGCAGTTGAAAGGGAAAAAATGAAAAATTTTCCAGGTCACTCGATCTAAGTCGATATGTTGATAAAGAGTTCTGTCGATTGCAACTCCATTTGCCATGTAACATCGGACGCGGGCCCGTTTCATTGTTGGGGGTTCAGGAGGTGGGTTCTTGGACGGGAAAACGTTCTATGTTTGACTGCTGGCTGGCACCCGCAGCGCAACTCCTGCGTATGTACGAAGCCCCCTCAACCCCGTGGGGCAGAATCTTCTTGATGATGATTGGATTGCGGGCGAAACTCGGCAGTGAGCTGACTGCGATTCAGATTTGAGAGTTGTCCAAAAAGGAAACTTCCAAGCGGCCTGACTAGGCGTGTTAAAGCCTTGGACCCGGATCCGAAATACCCATTCCGCATTCTTCTTCTTCTTCTTCTTCTTCTTCTTCGCTTGTTGTTTGTTCTGTTACTTTTGCGCGACAGACCGTTTAGGCAAACTCATCGTGTCTGCTTACAACACTCGTTCCATACCGATTGGGGTGCCTACCAATCGAAATATCTGGCTTGTGGTTACCAGCCTCCAGCGCATGGCTTGTTGCTCTTGTTTTGGTCTTCCAGGCTTGGGCCGAACGGTTGGAGCGGGTCTCCGGCAACACGGTGCCATTGGGAAACGTTGACCGCCTATTCCTGATCCGCGCCGCACCCCAGGGGTCTAAATATCACCCGCTGATGAGGTCGTTGTGATCCGCTGGACCCGGGTCTCCGATAGGCTGGATCACCAGACAAGAGCGTGGGAGTTGCTGGCCGAAAAAACTTACCAAAAAGGCGCCTACCAAAAAAAGGTTGCTGCCCTTCCTGTTGGTATCCTTCACCACCTTCACTGTTTCCAGTTGTACCAAGGCCGAAATGGTTAAATCCTGACTCGTGACCGGGCCACCCCCTAGACGCATGGAAGACGGTTTTGTGTTTGATGAGCTGCCTGTGCCTGAATTACCCTGTGGTTACGACGCGGACGTCACGTCGATATGACACTTTCAAATTCAACAGCCAAGGAGGCTGCGCGCATTTTTGCATGTCCCGAGATGACAGTGACCTCGGGTGCGGATCACGGCCTGGTTGTTCATCGATGCCCTTCTGAGAGGGTATGGGT
The DNA here is from genome assembly GCA_033576145.1 of Cladorrhinum samala. Lineage (NCBI taxonomy): Eukaryota > Fungi > Ascomycota > Sordariomycetes > Sordariales > Podosporaceae > Cladorrhinum > Cladorrhinum samala. The sequence continues at coordinate 213,368 of MU864936.1, read as the reverse complement.
TATAATTTGCCCATGCCCAATACGGCGTTGGTCGGTCCGCGCGCTTTTTTGCGCTGCAGTGGCCGTGGTGGTAACCCGTAATTACTCACAGCATTACGAGGTAACCCCATTACGCGCCCGCCGTTATTGTATAGTGTAGACTTGCCATCTCACTGGGACCCTAAAATCGTGACTTGTCTCGGCCTCAAATCGGCGGCTTCCTTTTCTAGCATGATGATCGCTGGGCGTGGGCGTGGGCGTGGGACATCAGCTGGCCAGCGAAACTTGGAATTTTTGGCCATGTTGGTTGGTTCACGGCTGGGCTGGCTGACAACCGCACCTCGCCGGCAGACTGGAGGAGAAATTGCCGCCTGCCTTGCAGGCTCCGGTGGGCTGCATGGAAACATCATCATTGGAAAGGGCCTTTGAACCCTAACAACCGAGGGCGGTCAATATCGAAGATGTCCAACGTTCACATGGTAAAATGGAAGGGTTGTCCGAAGGGTTCGATTTGATCGATGAAACTCCTCGTCATCCGATATTGCAACTTCTATAATTGATGAGGTACCCACGGCCCTGAGACAGGGACCGAGATACTTTGGGACGGGGAGAAGCCCGGTCCTTGCGATTCTGGAAATTTGGGCCACGCGGGCGTCAACAATAATGACGCCAGTGGTGTGTACGTAGGTAACGCGTTGAATTAAGATTAATAAAAACCATGATGGCCCAATAACGACAACGGGTTTAGTAACAATCCGTATTTGCTCCAGGCTGGCACCCAACTGCGTTTCTTGTCTAACACAGCAATACCTGAAGATCAAAACGGTTTATCTGAGTGCCGTCGTCGTCAGATCTGAGCCAGTTTGGTTTCCACCCAAAGCCCTCCAAAAACTAGAGAAAGCCTCACAATGACTCGGTCTAAACGTGTTCCCTACGGGCCGGAGTATTCGTCTCGCAAACCATCAAATTTTCGCGGATTAAAATGTGTGACTGACCATCAAGTCCGCAGTGTCGGGATTGGGATGGTTGCTGAATGTATCCAACAAAGCCGAACGGAGAGGTGGGCGACAAGATGACAATTTCCTTTCAGCTCCTTTCACCAAGGTTGTGATTGAAATTTCGGTTTCCTCAACATCCACAACCGCCGAAAAAAATAAAAAAAAGACGGGGTTCAACCGCCCCAATTTCTGTGTTGCGTTTACAGCGTTTTCAGAGCGTGGGGTGAAAATTAGAAAAATGGCTGGCGATCCACATCGAACCCCTCTTCCAATGTTCCGTTGCGTCGCCTCCCCCCAATCCCTTCTGTTTTGGTTTACCCGTGGCGTGCCGGGCTGGCCAGGGCCACTCATTCTCTGTGTGGGCAAGGTCCTGACGACACATTGGCCACCTGTGTGTGTGTGTGTGTGTCTGATGAAAGGCACGACTGGCGGCGGCGGCCCTGGTCGTTTCCGTCATAGTCGCACCAATTCTGATGCACACTCCCCTACGGTGACTGTTGGAGCACGCCTCTCATCAGACTGGGCAGGGCACACCCGCATTCCCACACACCGCACCGCACACTGGTTCCGGGGGCGTGAGGATTCGTCGGAAGGAATGGGAAAGTCGCCTGGAGGAAGATTGTCAACAGTCATCGCTAGGGTTGGCTGCGTGACCGTAATCCTCAAAGCCAATACGTAACTTTGAAGCGTAGGCTCCAAGTCCCGATGGAAGTGGCTTGTGACAACATATGCATCCAGGTCCTGTACGGCGAGGCATAAGTGAGAGATCAGCGAATGTTCTGAATTCCATGTCGAAGTAAATAGTGGAATACGCAGACGTGCAATCGCCAAATGTATGGTGTTTTTTTTTCTTGTTTTTTTTTTCTATCTGGTGGTTTCGATCGGGACCAATCGACCATTGAGGTGTCGGGGTTTACTTGAGCTTCATCCAAGACCAAGCCTGTGCTGCAGCAACGCCCAGGCCACCCGCCAGTGGGTCATCTGAGCCGAGCACGTACCAGGCGACTAAGCACAAATCGAAAGCCCTTCCTCGCCCCAATCAGCCATCCACTCCACCTGTTTAGCTCGCTGGTCCCCAAATCCCACACTGGGAAGCACTCCGCCCACCACCTTTTTTTCTTCCCTTTCTTCTCCTCGTCCACCTCCCTTCTTTCACGACGCCGTGCTCTCCTCCCTTTCCTCGACGACCATCGCAGAATCCGCCGACATTCGATCGACCGACGAACGACCAAATTCACTTTTGTGTTGTTCACGAAAAGGATTCGGGCCCGCTTGCCGACTTTGTCGACCTTCGTTGACTCGAGCAGAGTCTGGTTCTAGCGCCCTCTTAGCGAGCGGTTTTTTTCGGCCTGGGTGTGTTTTGTTGTCTGGGACCATCAACACCGACGACACGACTTTTGGAGGACGCCCCGTCATCTCGACACAAAACACGGAATTTGGTGGTTGCCATCACTTTTTTTCTTTCCTTAGGTACGTACGGACTCGTCTTGCATAACGCGTTTTTTTTTCTTTCTTTTTTTCAGTTTGTTCCCTCAAAAGGGTGTGGTGGTGCGAAAGGGAGTCCAAGGGGTGTCCGAACCGTTGACCTTGTCCGTCTCTTGGCCTGTTCATGTTTTGGGATTTGGACAACCTTGCCGCAACCCGAGTCGTCAACGCGGTAACCCTGGCGGCCAGCCGCACCGCCGACCGTTCCTCAACCCGTATGCCCTTGTTGCTGTATTACTGGCTTCTTCCCCACGTTCTGTCCTTTCGCAACGGACTATCAGCATCGCTTGCGCGACCTGAAATCACAATCGTCCGGGAAGAATCAACTAACACGATGCTGGTAACAGTGCTTCGACGTTCTCTTCATCTTCGACCTTAGTTATTTCTACGTTGTCTTGCCGGCTCTTTCAACAGCGTGGTGCACATCTAGGCGGTTGAAGAAGAATCTGGTTCTTTTTTTTATCGCATCGCAGCAGCGCGACTTCAACATCACGAATTCAGTTAACGAGTCGTTGTAATTCAACACCCACCCACCCTGTGCAAACGATCGATTACACGTTCTATGGCTCAGGCATCTCAGTAGAGCTCGACCACACCGCTCTCCCTTCCGAGATTTCTCAACTCTACGGCTCTGGATTCATTTAGTTCAGTGTGCCATCGTTGCGCCCTGTCCAATCCTTTCCAGCTGCTCGGAACAGTTTAACCTTTCTCCTCGTTATCCGATATTCGCAATCCCTTAGTTCGATAATCCTTCTCGTCAACATGCCTGGAGGAGTCTGCGCTGTTCTCGACTATGATGTCGACCTCATGGCCGATTACGTTGCCGAGATGGCAACCCGTGTGGTGATGCCGCGGAATGTGATCAATCAGTCATTCCGGAAATACGTTTCACAAATCCTTTCTTCGACCCGGCTCCCACGGACAACCATCCTCCTTGGCCTGAACTACCTTGCAAAGCGGATCAATATGATGCCAGCTGGGGCTGTCCAGGACGAGACTGAAATCTGGCGCCTGCTGACAATTGCTCTGCTCCTTGGCAGCAAGTTCTTGGATGACAACACATTCCAGAACAAGTCGTGGTCCGAAGTGAGCGGGATTCCGGTTCGCGATTTGAACACTATGGAAAATGAGTGGCTAGGCGCCATGAGCTGGAATCTGTACGTCAACCTTGACGAAAGCAAAGACTACACTGCTTGGCTCGACAACTGGGCCGAGTGGAAGGCGACCAAGAAGCGGGAGCAACAACAACAGGCAAGCCGCGAGCGTTTCGCTGCTCTTGCACCGCTCGACACTGATTTGGGCCGCCGGAGCAACATGTACATGTCGACTTGGCACCAACAGCAAGTCGCTGAGTATGAGCGGCTATCAAACCTCAAGCGCACACAGGTCGCCCCTGTCTCTACTTACCGGCCTGAGCAGGCTTCTTGGGGCTATATGGCATGGCCGCAACCTGCTGCTCCCCTAACACCGCCCGATTCCGGATACGGAACTCCCGAGAACACAAACTCGACTACCTCGGCGAACTCGCATTACACCGAGTGGTTTGACCGTGCCATTGTTGGCTGTAACGCGTCAAGGCAGTACCACCAGCAACTCACCCCCCCTTACAGCAATGGGTATCGCCACAACGGTCATTCTGCCCGAACGTCTGCTAATTACGGGGCCTTCTACAACTATGGCCACAACATCTGGGAGCACCCGAACACCCCTGATTGCTCGTGTGCCAATTGCGCCGCTGCTCACAACAAATCCTCGGGGTACTTTTCAGCTCATGCTTATGGCCAGCCCGTGATGGGTTAAGTTGGCTAAATCATCTTTGCCACTGATAGAAGCACAAATTTGCTCTTCGGTTGCATCTCCCGCCCACACGCGGTTTCCTTTTTTTCGGAAATTTGGAGAATCGATACATTGCATTCAGATACCCAGGTGGCGACAGGGTGGCACTATTTCGCGATAACTTGACTCGTCTTTCTCACGTCAGCACAGCTCCCTGTGCTTCGTTTCTCGAGAATTATCGGAAAGAGACCATTCGAAGCTGTTATTTTTTTCCCTACAACAGCGGTCGCCCTTTTTAATGATTTTTTCGCTTTCGGTATACGGGTTTCGAATTATTCCATTCATCGGCGTTTTTTTCTGTTGGATTTTATACATCACACGTTTCTTTTCATGGCCACATTATAGACGCGGTCAAAAAGGCGCCTTACGGTCTTGTCATGATCGCTACGACGCGCACCTCGCAAGTGGACATTAATCGGCGCAACAAACTGTATCAGATCTTGCTGCGAATCGACGATCCAAGCGATGCGCTTAGTACTCGGAAATGGCACGATACCCGCTTTCAGATGGGATTATTATCGCCGTTGGAATTGAAGCCTCTGTATTTCCTTGTGTTTTTTTTTTTCGGATGGGTTCACTCATACAATTTTTCTTGTCAAAAAAAATACCCCGGCGGAATGCTTGCATGCCTAGAGCAACATACCTAGGCGTTTTCCTTGGATGCCAGTTTTATGGCATGCCGATTCAGACGGATTATGTCGCACATTTTTCCCCTTTCACGATACAAAAGTTTTTCTATTCCGGTACATATCTGCTACTATTTGGAGAGGGGTTTCAACCTTTGTCTTTTGGGATTCGGGTTACACATTGAAAAAAGTTGGCACTCGAGGTTTTTTTTTTTTTTTTTTTTCACTTTATGGGTTTTCTTTCTTTGGGTCAAAACGGGGGTTCAGTTGCTTCCATTGTGCTTTATTGTGTTTTATTTCTCTTGTGTTATTCTATTACGTTACATCCCATTACCGTTCTTGGCCTGTTGTTACCCGGCATGAGAGGTCCCTCTTTAGGGGCTTTGAAGGATTCAACTGGGCAACTTTTTTTTTTTTGTCTTTGCAAACGGCGACGTTAGAAGAGGGTGTTCTCACGTTTTGGCGGTTTACTGGCATTTCATGGTAGAGAAGATGACAGGCTTGGGGACTAACTGGGTGTTTTTCTTGGCTGTTTAATCCACTTGGGTGTTCTTCAGAGGGGGGATGGAGAGACTTTTTGATTTCTTTTCTTTAAACTCATGACTTGATGAGGTGAGGGATGAAGGGTAAAAGGGGGGAACTAGTTGAGATTGGAACGTGACGGATAGCAGGGGGGCGGAAATGGCAACTATGTTGGTTGTGGCACAAAGGTGAAATTCTGGTTTGGCGAAAAGGAAAAGCACAGCGAACCATTTCGGAGAAAGCCAATGGTAGGCGGTTAGGAAAAGGCGCATCGGATGGGACATTGGTTGTCTCCTCTGGATTTTCAAGGCCTCGAGGTCCGCGTCTACAAGGATATGGTCTGGTTTGCTGCAAAGCTCGCCATAATGGCATCTAAAATAAAAAAATAAAATAAAAAGATAAATCCTGTGCAAAAACTTGTATAATAGTCAATACCAGCGTTCCATGACTCTTTTGAGCCAATGCATCTATTCGTTAACACAATAATCTGGTAGGATGTCGTTGTGCTGCAAAGCCGAACAGTCAGCTGACGAGCAGCTGGCAAAACTGGCATCAAGCAGTGAATTGCATGGGTTTCGTCGTTCAAATCCTTCAACGACAAATTAGAATTAGAATTACTACTGTGTACACACTAGTACGGATAGATGAACACTATTTATGCCAAAGCCTCAGTTCCATCGCTTTTTTCCATTTCTTCTTTGGTTTTGTTTTCCTGGCTTTGCCAATATCATCTGGTGACACAGCAATAACATTACAGCTTTTCGGCCTTCCTGCTCACCTTCTAGCCCCTCCAATTCATCACTGATCACCTCTTACCAACTCTCTATATCTACCTCCCCCCTCCCTCAAAAACATTAGATTCGCGCGGGAGATTCATTTCTCTTCATAAGGGGTAGTTTTCCTTTATTTTTTCTTTATTTAAATTTTTTTTTTTTTTAAAAAAAAAACGAATCAAATAAAAATATAAATAAAAGTAAATATGTCCCGATTCGTGTCAGCGGGCGCAATAGACGCCACGTCAGGAAACTCTGTGGATACCACCACCACATCCACCACCACCTCGGCTCATACTACCTCCCCCTCGGACCCGAAATCCTCAGAATGGGCCTCAGTGACGGCGCAGCTGGAAGAGGACCGCAAGAGGCGCCAGGAGGCGAGGCTGGCCGCCGCTTCTGCCTCGGGGGAGAAATCGCTGTACGAGGTGCTCCAGGCGAACAAGGCGGCCAAGCAGGCGGCGTTTGAGGAGGCCAACAAGCTCAAGAACCAGTTCAGGGCCCTGGACGAGGACGAGATTGACTTTCTGGACGAGGTGAGGGCCAAGAAGAGGGAGGAGGAGGCGAGGATGAGGAAGGAGGTGGAGGAAGGGCTGGAGAAGTTTAAGAGGGCCAGGAAGGAGGTAGCGGATGAGGCGGGCGGCGAAGGGGGAAATGGGGATGATGGAGATGGGGACGGGCAGGAGCAGGAGCAGGATTGGACGGTGAGCTTTGAGGTTAATGCCGGGAGGAAAAGGGGGAAGAGGAGCGGGGACGGCGGGGACGGCGGGGACGATGGGGATGCGGATGGGGGGAAGAGGGGGAGGAGGGGGCCCAAGAGGATGAAGGGGTTGGTTGGGGTTAGGAGGAAAGAGAGTAGCGGTGATGGGGAGGACAAGATGGAGGAGGCTAAGAAGGCATCAGAGGACAAAGCTACGGCTGCGAATACGACTACGACGACGGCAGCGGCCACGGCCAGGGGTTCGGCAACTTCACCGGCAAAGGCACCCGGTGCGGTGGTAGAAACCAAAAAGCCAGTTGGGGGACTTTTAGTGGACTACGGCTCGGACGATGACGATTGAAGCAGTTCCTGAGCAATTTTGGCGGACCGATCAAAAACGGAGGTGTAAGCCATACATGCTTTGGGCTGGATCTTGAGATAGGCTTGCATCCATCACATTGAATCCCTGGTTCATATAGCATTGCATTGAAAGTCTCAGCACGTGTATGCATTTCTGTGCTCGGAACACACTCGTGTTGGTACATCGGTGGTACGACATGCACGTAGGGACCTGGCCGAGAGAAACCGAAGTATGAAAAGCACATGGATCTAGTGGTCAAGGATGTGGCTACAGAATTAAAGGCCCTTTTGACCCTACTTGTATCTCACCCAGTGCAATGCGTCGACGGGATTCGAAATATCCAAACTCGAAAAACATATTTCGCAGCCACAAAATTATATCATCCCTCGTCTACTTTGCGTGTGTATCAAAGCGGAGTCTCATTGTGGTTTAAAACCAAATCAAAATCTACACCACCAGCCTAACCCCCTTTTTATGTCTTAGTGTAGCGTACAGACAGATGCGCGCCTCCCATAAGATTCATCAAGATGTTGTACAGAGTTGTTGTAAAATTTTCCAACCAGGTGTGGTGGTACATGCATCGTTCCTCCCTTTTTATCTGCCTTCCCCTACCCATTTGAACTCCTTGCTCCCATTGAACTTCTGTTTAATTGTCCCTTCTGCAGCTCTACTCGACATCACTGTCCTCAAGAGGCACACCCTTCTTTTTCTCAAACTTGCTTACACCCCATCGATATAGCGACCGAAGGGATCCCTTTGTCCAGCCTTCAATCTCCTCCTCGGGAACTACGATCCTGGCCACCCTCTCTTGCTCCTCGGGGGTAAGCTCAAAGCGACGCATGCGGTGAGCAATGCGCGAATCCATTACAATAGGTTTGGCGAGTACCTTTTCAGGGATCTCGGCCGCCTCCTTGTCCTTGGGGTCGTCCTCCTTCCATACCCTCTTGACCCAGTCCTTCTCTTCCCAGGCAAGCTCCTTTTCTTGCTCATACCTGGGCTGAAGCTCTCCGCTCTCGTCATTGCTGATTGAGCTATTGAACTCGCGGAACTCGCGGTAGTGGGCGAGGCAGACGGCGGCGACCTCGCGGCCGATGTCGTCGGCTAGGGCACGGCGGTTAAAGAAGCGGACCATGCGGGTTGGGGTGTTGAGGAACCCGAGGATATGAGGCTCACGGATGGCAGCGGTGGGTTGGAACTCGTGGGGAATTGAGGGCGGAAGGGATGAGGTAGCGTAGTCGGCGGTGGTGTTATGCGGTTTGGGTTGAGGGGGGCGTTTGGGTTTCTGTTCCTCCTCGGGTTTCTTCTCCTCAGCTGGCTTGTCGTCACTCGGCCCGTCTTCTGAGCCGGGCTCTGGCTCGGGTACCTTGGGCAGAGCGAGAGGGCCTAGCCATCCCTCGTGCAAGCCTCTTAGATACTCCTTCCATGTGTGACGCCCAATGACGATGTCTCCTTTTATGCCATCGTACTCCCGGATTCCGCGGCTCTGGCGGAATGCTTGGATAATCTCCTCCTTTGTTGGCTCCTTGTTCGGGTCTTCATCTTCGGAGCTGCCCTCCTGCTCGCGGCGGGCCCTGCGTACACGCTCAGCAGTGTATGCCCTGACGTCGCCTTCCCTCCGTCCCTGCACAAACTCCCAGTCCAATCCACTGGCAGCCAAGACTGGCTTGACATACTCGGTATAGTGGTCTTGGGCGGTGCGGAGGCCGTCGCCGGGCGGGGCTGACAAGTAGATGGTGAGCTTCCGGGGCTGTCCGAGACCGTATTGTTCGGATAAGGGTTCCTTGGCCAGATGCTCAACGGCATGTCTCCATTTTGCAATGTTCCTCTTCTTTTCCCTCCTGTCGTAGATTATACCTGCTGTGATGGCCCCAGAAATGGTCCAGAATATCATCCAATTTCGGGAAGGGAGCTTCTTTGGGAGGGCGGGGAGACCAAGCATGCGCAGCGCTGGGTTTCGTGGAGGGGCTTTTGGTGCCTATAATGAGGTTGACAAGAAGATTTGTCAGTCTATAAAGATTTTGAATTAAGTCTAGAGATGTCATACCGCTTCAGCAGCAGGAGCAGCGGCATTGGCAGCAGCCGGCGCAGCTGTTGGGTTTGGAGCTTGATCGGCCATGGTGGTGTTTCTGGTGAAGGGATTTCTGAGCGTCCGTCGCGGCAGGTCGAGTAGCACTACCAGCGCATTCGGCTTGCCGTCGCCCCGTCTGAGGCTTACCGGCTTGACGGGAAGGTCTACTAGCCTCGCCAACGCGAAGACAAGAGAAAGCGCACAGGTGGTGCGGGCTGTGACCGGACTATGCTGGCACTGCTGAATCGTAGCTTGCGATCAAATTTCCATGCGGCCATTCCTTATCGCCCAATTATTTACTGATAACCGATGTTGCGCACGTGCCACCTATCTTCAAGGCAGATGCCAATGGAATATCTCACTTTAAAGTTACGACACAGTTTGTTTCATTAGTGTAGAGTTAAAGTTGGAGTCGATAGGAACTGGACATCTCAATTCACTTTGACAAGCGCTGTCAGTTGGTATCAAATTAACCAGTGCGCAGTGTTGTTATTTCCACGAGTTTGGATCAACGACATCCTCGCACCCAACGAGACTACCAGCAAAGTCATATACCCATCTCATTGCTGATTGGAGGGGCAATGCTCGGCCATACGGGCCGGGGGCAATATATTTGAGGGAAAGACTGGACGAGCTTGTTGAAGATCTCCAATTCCCCCAAAATAGATGCCCAACATTTCGTCCGGATGTTGTACCCAATCACCACCGATGGCTCGAGGTAACCGTAATCGAGGATCTCCGTGGATCATGGCTTTGCGCGAGCGCAGCCATCAAAACACAAACACCTTGTTTTGGGATTGAATCCGCGCGTACAAGACAAGAAGTGGACATTGTTTCGAAACCTGAACTTGTAAACGCTTCAGGGGCATTGCAGCAGGCGAGCCCCTGAATCCATGCTGAGATGGCTCGAAGATGCAGGTGTGTCATGGCGTCCACTCAGTCTTCGCTGGGTTTTCTGAAGCCCCACCTTCCACGTTTGATCTTGGACTGCTTTAGCTGCATGCTTGTCCGAGTCCCGTCCATGCCTTCAAAAAGACAGCAGTTTAAGATTTATACATGATAATTATCTGCCTTGAGATTGAAGAGATATTCCAGGTCAACACACACCTTGACTTTTATAGCTTGCCACTGAGGTCGGATAGTTCACCAGCAGGGATCCACAGGGTGGTCAGAACCCACTAAGCGAACGACCCTGGACCTTCCATGTCACCTATTCTCTAGCGTCTGATACCCCTCATTCTGCTGTTCCCAAAGAATCCAATAACAACCAGATCGACAACCTCGTTGCTGAGGAACTGCTCAACACTTTTTTTTTCTTTTTAAAAAAAATAAAGTAAAAAAATACTAAAATTTGGTAACCTCAACAAACCATCCAAGGCCATCTATCACGGTTTGCTTCTAACATACAACCATACGTCTGAAGCGGAGTGCTTTTAAAAAATAATCAGGATACTATCCCAAGCACGGCATTCCCAGGGCAGTCAACTGTTTCCCCACTTTGCTGCACCAGCCAAGGTCACCTCGCAGGGGTTTTTCCTTCCCAACAGTGCCACCACTGCACACCGGCTCCCGGGTCTCGACCGACTTCCCCAAGCAGACCCTGGTCCTGAGAAAAAGCACGAGCTCCCTTCAATCTACGACCCCTTTTTGTGCACAACCTCCCAAAGGCAACCAGCTTGCCACGAAAACACTGATTTTCCGTCCGAACATTCTGCGACCTCTTGAGCCCCGAGGCAGCAACGCTGCATAACCGAAACCGCCCGTCACCTGCGTGCTCGAGCGCCTCACCCGACCGGACTCTACCAGTGCCGACAGCAGCAGCGCTTCGCCGTCGAGACGAACTCGAGATTCAAGATGGACAACCAAGGCAATCGTCTGTACCTCAATTTTGGGAACAACAACGAGCGACTCGCCGCTTCGGACCGCGCGCAGTATCCCACAACCCCCTCAACATTCCCCCAGCCCGTGTTCCCTGCCTCCGGTCAGGCACCCAACCAAAATAGCGGTCTCCAGCAACCTCAGCAGGCCTACCAGCCAGGCTACCAGCAGGGAAGCTATTTTAATAACAATAACCCCAATAACCAGTATGTCTCCTCCCAACCTTCTGCACAGGTCGGAAGCTACAACTCTCCCAGGCAAGGCTATGGACAGGCTAGATCGACGACTCCCGGCACCAGCAACGACCCTAATACCGGTCTTGCCAACCAGTTCTCCCATCAGAACCTAGGCGGCCCCGGTAGGTCATCTCCGTATGCCGCTGGTCGCGGCCCTTCACCGGGCCAGCGCCCCCGTACTGCTGGCTCCCAAGGCCAGCAGCAGCCTGGCTACGGAACTTACCTGAACGCACCGCCGCTGCCCAACCAGGGCGGCTCCCTCGAGTTTGCCCAGGCCCCCGAACGAAACCCCGAGAAGTACGGCCCCAACGCGAACAACAACCAGAAGAAGTGCTCTCAGCTGGCCTCGGATTTCTTCAAGGATAGTGTCAAGCGTGCTCGTGAGCGGAACCAGAGGTAGGTGCTGCAATGATAAGGGGGGGGTGTGTGTGTGAAGGGGGGAAGGGTGGATTAAACAAACACAAATTGAATACAGACTGACGTTCCGGCCGCGTACAGACAGAGCGAGATGGAGCAGAAGCTGGCCGAAACTACCGATCCTCGCCGTCGTGAATCCATCTGGGCCACTGGTGGCAGAAGAGAAGGTTCATATCTGCGTTTCCTGAGAACCAAGGACAAGCCCGAGAACTACAACACCATCAAGATCATCGGCAAGGGTGCTTTCGGTGAGGTCAAGCTTGTCCAGAAGAAGGCGGACGGCAAAGTTTACGCCATGAAGAGCTTGATCAAGTCGGAAATGTTCAAGAAGGATCAGCTTGCGCACGTCCGCGCCGAGCGTGATATTCTCGCCGAGTCGGACAGCCCCTGGGTCGTCAAGCTGTACACGACCTTCCAGGACTCAAACTTCCTCTACATGCTGATGGAGTTCTTGCCCGGTGGTGATCTCATGACCATGTTGATCAAGTATGAGATCTTTTCGGAAGACATCACTCGGTTCTACATCGCTGAGATTGTGCTGGCTATCGAGGCCGTCCATAAGTTGGGCTTCATTCACAGAGATATCAAACCGGATAATATTCTTCTCGACCGTGGTGGTCACGTCAAGTTGACAGATTTCGGTCTTTCGACCGGTTTCCACAAGCTTCACGACAACAACTACTACGCACAGCTCCTTCAGAACAAGCCCACCAAGCCCCGCGACAATCGAAACTCGATTGCTTTTGACCAGATCAACCTTACCGTCAGCAACCGTTCTCAGATCAACGACTGGAGACGTTCAAGGAGATTGATGGCCTACTCGACTGTCGGAACCCCTGACTACATTGCGCCTGAAATTTTCACTGGCCACGGTTATACCTACGACTGCGATTGGTGGTCGCTTGGAACCATCATGTTCGAATGCCTGGTCGGCTGGCCTCCTTTCTGCGCCGAGGATAGCCACGACACGTACCGCAAGATCGTCAACTGGAGACAGTCCTTGTATTTCCCCGACGATATCCAACTGGGTGCTGAGGCCGAGAACCTCATCCGAAGGTAAGAGATCTTGGGGTCTTGTGGTGTTCCGATCCCCCTTTGCTAACGAGAATCGTCTTTTTAGTCTCATTTGTAACACCGAGAACCGTCTAGGACGTGGTGGCGCCCACGAAATCAAGGGCCACTCATTCTTCCGCGGTGTCGAGTTTGACAGTCTTCGCCGTATTCGGGCGCCGTTCGAGCCTCGCCTCACTTCCAACATCGACACGACCTACTTCCCCACGGATGAGATTGACCAGACCGACAACGCAACGTTGATCAAGGCTCAGCAGGCCGCTAGAGGCCCTGTTCAGCAGGAGGAGAGCCCAGAGATGAGCTTGCCCTTCATTGGATACACGTTCAAGCGGTTCGATAACAACTTCCGGTGATGATGGATCCGATAGATTTGCATTTCTGGTAATGGAAAGTTTTGTTGAATTTACCTTTGAGCTAGTTCTCCGATGGAGAGTGGAATCTCTTGCGTCCGCCATGTCATCTTTCTTTGTCCGGGATGTTTTATTTTGACTCGGTATAATAAATCGTATGAATGTTGTATATAGAACAGCGGCATTTTGGCATGTGGTGGTAACAAAACAGAAACGAGGAAGAGACGAATAAGATTTCATCAAGATAAGTCATTGGTTGTCATGCTGAACAGACGAGGATGATATTGCAGCTATGGATTTTTTTTTGATAGTTATTCATTTGCTCCATTACGCTACAAGGGAAACTGTGCGTCTGATTGGTAACTCTAATTATTTTTAACTGACATTCTGGCATCTTATGGGTAGATTAATTGTTTTTCGGGTTGTACTGGGTTTTTCGTTAGCCAGACTGGGAGAAAAAGTGTTTCCACATTGTGTGTGACCTTACAATCTGCTGAGTCTTCTTGATCTTCGTTTTGCTCCTTTGGTCTCCCCTCCTTGCATTAGACTGGTCCTTCGGGACAAAGAGGAAAAAAAAAAAAAAAAAGAAGGCGAGACACATGTGGCCGTCGCCCGTCTACCTCAACCTCTGTACCAACAATGTGCTCGAGAAGTTTTTGCGCGGTATGATCCTCATCGTGAATAGTTGAGCCCGTGATTGCTGCCCCGACTCGGCCTTTATTTCCGCCCCGTCAACCCCGGCGCGGCGCCGAACCTCTCCTCCCTCTCCGTCATGAACATGATCTGCACCCAATACTCCTTGCTGTCCGGATCCCAAAACTCAAACTGCCTGTCCTCGCGCTTGTCCAGCTCCCTGGCGGGTATCTTGAACCCGCACGTCTCGTACGGCTCGGCCGCGACGAGCAGGTACTGAAAGTTCCTGTCGGGCTCCTCGACCTGCTGGGTGAAGGAGCTCATGACCTGCCACTTGGGGGTGATGCCAGTACCGATGTCCGGGTACTGGAGCTGGAACAGGAGCCCCTGCTGCTTGGTGATTGGGTCCCTGACCTTTGTGATTTTGTAGCCGGGCCGCCCGATCTTGACGACGTTCCTCCTGGGGCCGCCGGCGCCCAGACCCAGCGCGGCGAACCCGGCGCCCACCACCCCGACGGGCAGGCCCGTCTGCGGGTCGACCTCGCCTTTGCCTTCCTTTTGCTCCCTCGCGGCGCGGCGGGCGAGGTTGGTCTGATGTTTCTTCCCCTGGGTGTGGGCGAGGTAGGATCCGTCGTTCTGGTGGACCGTCAGGCAGAGGCGGCACTCGAAGGAGCCCAGGTGGTTCTTGAAGATGTAAGGGTCCTTGTCGAGGTCGATCTGCTCGAGGGCGAGCTTGCGCAGGCGCTCGCGGCGGTCGGCGTTGGTTGCGCTGTGGGAGGCGACGCCGCCGCCGCCGAATTTCGAGCCGGCTCGGTTTTGGTAGTCCATTTTTCTATTGCGCGGGGATTATAGATGAAGATTGGGGAAGCAGTGCGTCGCGATGATTTTTTTTATTTTATTCTTTGCCCCTTCCTTCTGTTGTTGTGATTTCGTGATGGTGGTTGATTTGCTGTGTGTGTGTGTTACTGACTGGATGGAATGTTTGAAAGGCTGACTGGAAAAAGAATGAGCAGGGGATTGATTAGACGCGATTGGCCGCCGGAGACGCGATTGGCAGGTGGTGCCCAGTGGTGGAGCACTAGAAACATCCATTCCTGGACCAAAAATTAGATAAAAAAAAAAGTCCGCATTCATCAGACAAGTTATTGATTATTATAGGGTCTTCGTACATAGATCTTTTATTTTGTCCCATAGCCACGATCCCGTCCTCATATTCAACCCGAATTTTATCCTTTAGGTCTAAGCACTGACGTTGTCTTGCTGCTGATATGAGGACGTAGCTCCCGCGACGATGGCCCTTCCCTGCTGATCCAAATCCCCATAGCGCTAGGATGCCCTGGAAAACGGCAGCTCGCGATCGGATGCGGGGGGATGGGGACCTCGGCCGACTCCGCAGCAGCCGCTGGTGTTGACCAGAGGGGAGGATATTGAATTGTATTTGAGGGTCACCTCAAACTTCCAACCTTTAACAACCGACCTTTTTGCGAGAAAAAGAGGGGGAAAAAAAAAAATGAGCCAGGCATTGTGTATGTCTCGCGGCCTTGCCCGCCTCCCATTGAGGAAATGGGCAGCGTCTGGTCGTCAATACTTCAGCATTTCAGCAACCCGGGCTACAGACTCGACTCTTCCACTCGAGGGGTATCGTGTGCTTGACATGACGAGAGTCCTTGCAGGCCCTTATTGTACACAAATCCTGGGGGATCTCGGGTGAGATACCACTGTTGTTATTCTGCGCATTGGGGCCTGCCGTTAACATCTCGAAAGCGCAGAAGTGATCAAAGTCGAGCATCCCGTCAGGGGCGATGATACGAGAGCATGGGGGCCACCCTATGCTAGCTACAAGTCTGGGTCATCTCACCAAGGCCCGGGAGAATCTGCGTATTTTCTTGGGGTGAACCGCAACAAGAAGTCGCTTGCTTTGTCATTCCAAGATCCCGCAGGAGTCGAAATTCTCCAGAAACTGGCAGCCAAGTGTGACATTCTCGTTGAGAATTACATCCCTGGCTCCCTCAAGAAATATGGCCTTGACTTTGAGACGATACATAAGATCAACCCCTCCCTCATCTACGCTTCCATCACTGGATACGGCCAGACAGGGCCATATTCGCAACGTGCTGGTTATGATGTGATGGTTGAAGCTGAGTTCGGCCTGATGCATATCACCGGTAACAGGGACGGCCCGCCAGTCAAGGTTGGGGTGGCTGTAACGGATTTGATGACGGGTCTCTACACGAGCAACAGCATCATGGCGGCTTTGCTCGGGCGTGCCAAAACAGGAAAAGGCCAGCATATTGATGCTTGCCTCAGTGATGTTCAGACAGCCACACTGGCAAATATCGCCAGTAGCTGTCTTATAAGCGGAGAGAAAGACACGGGCAGGTGGGGGACGGCTCATCGTAAGTATAAAACCCACATTCTGGAATGCCGAATCTCGCCTTCTGACCGTGCGACCAGCTTCGATCGTCCCATACAAGTCCTTCGAAACCAAGGATGGTGATATCCTTTTTGGCGGCGGGAACGACCGCCTTTTTGGTATCCTCTGTGATGGTCTGGGCCGCCCCGAATGGAAAGAAGATCCGAAATACAAGATCAATGCCTCGCGGGTGGCACACCGCAACGAGCTCGAGGCAGCGATCGAGAAGATCACGGTGACCAAAACAACGCAGGAATGGTTGGACGTATTTGAGGGGAAGGGGCTGCCATATGCTGCTGTAAACGATGTCTTGGCGACGCTGAACCACGAGCACACCAGGGCCAGGGACATGGTTGTTGAAGTAGATCATCCAGAGTGCGGTCCGTTGAAGCTGGTGAATACGCCCGTCAAGTACTCTCACAGCAAGCCGCGGTTCAGAAGCCCACCCCCAACTCTGGGCCAACACACGGACGAGATATTGCGAGACCATCTGGGCATGCAGAAGGATCAAATAAGCAAGCTGAAGG
This sequence comes from Cladorrhinum samala, assembly GCA_033576145.1. Taxonomy (NCBI): domain Eukaryota; kingdom Fungi; phylum Ascomycota; class Sordariomycetes; order Sordariales; family Podosporaceae; genus Cladorrhinum; species Cladorrhinum samala. Next base: position 196,495 of record MU864936.1, on the reverse strand, counting down.
CGCAAGGTGTGGTCAGGTAAATATTACAACTTAGATATCATTCATAGACAGGGTTAGGGGTAGTCACGTGCAATTCACGTGAAAACTTGTGGCAAGGACCTCTGCATCACGCTTTCCTCCACAGCGTTTTATCCAAAGGAAAATTGGCACTTGACTTCTCCATCATCTCAAGTTTTAATGCGCATCGCACACACAACATGCACTAGATAACCGGAACGCAGCTTTCCAGAACCCCCCCTGTCGACTTGCGATCTAACATCTCTCGGAACCGAGAACTTTGCGGCCCTTGCACAGCATCCTTTCTCTAGCTGGGGTCACCACAACAATGGCCGATTCGAACCCTCCAAAAGAACCTTCGGGAGACGTCCCCCAAGATGCGCTCAAGGACGCAACACAGGCCTCGGCCTCTCGCCCGACGGCGAGCCCGGCCCCCAGCTTTTCATCGGGGTCTGGCCCCTACATTCCCCAGTTTACGGCAGCCACGCAAATGATCCTCAAGAGAATAAAAGGGGAGCCGAGCAGCTTGAGCGCCGCTCTGTCTCAGGCGTCCAAGTCACCAGCTGTCACGTCGAGCATACCATCGGCGACGTTTGAAGATGTTCGACGTAGGCTCGTCATGGGCATGAACACGTCGACCCAGATGACCATGCAGCTTCCTGCAGCGTCGCCCGTAGTTCGCTCATCGTCGTCCGTCCTTGTCCCGACGCCCACGATGCCGCCAAAGTCACAGGCCATGAGCGCGATACGGAAGGTCACGAGCGGGCAAGCCGGCTCCACGAAAAGCACTCCGACAAAAGCCGTCGTGGCCAAGGCTCCGGTATCCGATAAAAAGATCAAGAAACCCAAGCCAGCTGCAGCACGCTCGCTAGCTAACAAGCACCGCCGCCTAAAGGGATCAGGCGAGGACGACGAGAGCGCCTCGAGTCAATCGGGAACGGAGACAGATGGACACCTCCCCGCTACAGAGAGTGCCACTCCCACCCCGCCGGTGCCGTTAACTATGACCAAGTCCGGAAGGCAGGTCCTGAAGCCAGATTCCTACAATCCAGTAGCCATGGACGCCGCTGTCAAGAAGAAAGTCCATTACGGCAAGCGGACAGTTGAGCAGGCCCTGTGCAGAAAGTGCTCTCGAATGCACAGCCCAGCTACGAACCAAATGGTATTTTGCGACGGCTGCAACGAAGGATGGCACCAATACTGCCACGACCCCTTCGTACCGGACCACGTTGTACGAGATCTATCCAAGGCGTGGTACTGTGTTGAGTGCTCCGCGAAGCGGGACAAGCACGTCTCCAAGAAACAGAGGACTGACCTGCCGAGGCCAAAGGAGAGCTGGGCGTCCAAGAGTGTACAGCAAAAGAGGGCATATCTTGGCACGCTATCTCAGCAAGAGTTGGTTGGTCTCTTGATGACCAGTCTAGAGCTGCACCCCGACCTTCCAATCTTTCCTGCCTCCGTGGTGGATACGGGCACCGCCTCCCAAGGGGGCGTACCGCGGTCAATATTTGGAAGCACAACCACCGAAGGCCTATTCCACCGCTCTGAAGCGAATCCTACCGGAACTATCAGCTATGTTCGGAAGGTGCAGGCGAATGGTGGCCGGGGTGCCTCAGGAAAGGGCGGTCGGGGATCGGGCGGAAAGGTTCAAAAGGAGGAGAGCTATGAGAGGACGATTCATGCCGGAGATGAGGAGTCTGACCCACTGACGGTGTTATGGCCGAAGCCGGGCATGGGATTGTATAGCAGGTTACCGCATGATACGGAAGATTCGCAGCACTTGGCGGACGACGATGACTACGAGGCTTTCAGTGTGATCATATTTGATGACAGAGGGAGGAAGTTGGAGGAGAATGGCATGAAGGTGTAAGGCAGTCAGACGGATGGTGGATGGCGATTTTCGCCTGAAAGCCTGGGGCATATAGGTAGTCTTTGGGATTGTTAATATTTCTGGGTGTAGGAAGCGTACTTCGACCATACTGAATAGCTTGTCACCTTTCGGTATGTTACTTCGCACCTTATTATATATGTATCTTTCTAATTTCCGCTCTAGTTTCCTAATCTGTTGTCCCAAACTGAACAAACACCATAAGCACTGCCGCGTATCTAAAGCATGACGGCCTGTCAGCAGATCTATCCTCCACAGAATCGTCGATTGCGGACTTACGCTGCGGTGATGGCCAAGGCCTCGTGCGGTTTGGTCACCATGATATTTGATACGGCGACAAGCAAGACAGAGACAAACACAGTGATGACCGCTAACTTCGATTTAAGGTTAACAAGTGCCTGGAGCGTCCATATTGGCGCGATAAACATTACAGCACCGACCAGGGTAATGACGACTGATGCAAATCTGTCAATCCGCTTTGGCGAATAGTAAGTCACATTACCAGCATCGTAATTGGGCACTTCATCTTCCTGATGTCGCCATAACGGCAGAGCTCGTAGTCGTAAGGAGTTCTCGATTAGGTCGTTGATGGGGTTTGGTTCGCTTGGTGAGACGGAGATGAGATCTTTATCGTGTTCAAGGTACTTCTGCTCATCGGCCGAAATGGCGCAGTAGTCATGGTTGTAATGCCAGTTCCGAACACTTTTGATGTTTCGGTCAGGTGCCTCTTCCAAGCTTCGGAGCTTGGATTGTTGAAGTATGAAGTCATCTGGGGGGGGGGGGGGGGGGGGGCTTTAGCCAAAAAAATTTAAAATAGTGACCAAAAAAAAATTTTGAACCGGTCATAAAAAAAATAAAGTAAAGTTTTATTTTATAAAAAAAATTAAAGAGTAAT